>CM031917.1:3399851-3605240 GCA_018703695.1 Prunus fruticosa
TTCATGGACCAAGGAAAGAAGAAACCTAGAACACCTCAAAAGTAATCACCAAAGGGTTAAATTTGCATTGTTTAGTTTCTTCTCTGTCTAGTGTAAATATTTATGTCGGCATGTCTATATTCTACTTTCTATTTTCAGTTGCCTAGTGAAACTATTTTTGTTTTTCAGACAAAATGGTACTCAGGAGTTCCTTAGCTTCATTATGGATCAAATGCATGATGAAGTACTTAAGCTTGAAGGACATCCCTTGAGTATTAATGGGCTCAAATCATCTCTAGTATCTTCTGCATAAAAAGATGAATGAGAGACGGTTGGCCCTAAGAATGGGAGATATGGAGAACATCACAATGAATTATGAGAACTCTACTCAAATCCTGAAGGATTCTATGCTCAAATGACCCAAAATAAAAATCACTATGCAAAAACAGATATGATATTATTTTTTGAATAGAGGAAGATCATTTTACCTTCATCTCAGTCATCTCAATCCGCACTGTTTCCTCATGCAGAAAAAGATAAAATCTTCTTTAGCAAAATTGTAAGTTTTCTAATTTCGGAAGAGAAAGTATCAATTTTGGAGAATGGTTTTTATTTTGGTTAATTTCACGAAGTGGTTGGAGCTCAAACCACCTGCCACCAACATGTTAAGGTGCTGAGATAGAGTTAGGCCTAATCTATGAAGGATAATTATGTTGGTGATTTATCTGAGTTCTCTAGCATTCATAATGTACTCAAGTGTCACTGGTTATGCATATGTATCTTTGACTCTCTTTTTTCCCTCAGGCTGTATTAGCTCTTGGAGAGTTGCGAAAGGAAAATAATTTCCTAAGAAGCCTTTGGCCAGTATCTAATCCACCTTCAAGTCTACAAGATCTTTTACATCCTCAACTTTTACAGAAGCCGCTCTGCCCATTCCTTGCTCGAGGGTATTTTGACGATGTAGGAGTGTAAAATGTGATTCCATTAAGGGCGTTGTGTCCTTTTTGTAATATGTTGTAGATTATGAATATATAGTGGGAATGTGGAGTTTTTGTATTGCCATTGTATTGCTCCCCTATTGCATTTGTATTGTCATCGTATTGCCATTGTAGTGTTGTGGTATTGCCTGGTTATTGCACTTATATTTGTTTCTTATCACCTGTTTTTTCAAGTCTCTTGTGAAGGAACTTATAAGGATATTTTGTAAAAGAAAACGCTTGATTGTATTAGTTTATTTTGTAAAGGAAAATGTCAAATCATTATTCATTATCATATAAATAAAGTACAACAAGCACCTTATATGTATCTCTTCAATATGATTGATTCATGTTCAGCTATTAGTGTAAGAATGCGATTCCATTAAGGTGTAAGAATGTGATTCCATTATTGATTTTTTATTGATTATTTATTATTGTAAGAATGTGATTCCATTAAGGACGTCACGTCCTTTTTATAAGTCAAACTCATAGTTGCTTTCCCTGCAACAAATTATATTAATTAAGAAAACCAACCAAAAGCCAATAAACAAAAACAATACGAAAGTAATGGCACGTAGATTATGAAGTGGTAACAGACATGCAATACAAAAGCGATACAATAGCAATAAACAAGCAATAAAGTGGCAATAGACAAGCAATAAAAACGCAATACAAATACAATAAACAAGTTGGGCGTGACTTTTCTTTTTCTTGTGCAATCTGAAAAGAAAAGGGGAAAGAAACAGAAATTGTCAAGACAAAACTGCATAAAAAAACAGAAAATGATTATATTAGACATTTCCCCTTACATTTTTCCTGGCAATGATATATACCCTATGAAATTGAAGACATTGTTGACACTGAAAGTAGCTAAGGCATGCATCATTTTGCAAACACAATGATGAGATTGAGATATGATGCACATTTTTCCATATCTCCCATTCTTAGGGCCAACCGTCTCCCATTCATCTTTTTCTGTAGAAGATACTAGAGATGATTTGAGCCAATTAATACTCAAGGGCTGTCCTTCAAGCTTAAGTACTTCACCATGCATCTGATCCATAATGAAGCTAAGGAACTCTTGAGCACCATCTTGTCTGAAAAACAAAAATAGTTTCACTAGGCAACTTAAAATAGAAAGTAGAATATAAACATGCCGACATAAATATTTACACTAGACAGAGAAGAAACTAAACAATGCAAATTTAACCCTTTGGTGATTACTCTTGAGGTGTTCTAGGTTTCTTCTTTCCTTGGTCCAGGAAAATATTGGCGAACTCAGAATAGTACAAAAGATTGTTAATCTATTTGTTACAACATTTTACCAATCACTAGTTAACTTCTAAAATATCTCAATCTAACCCATTATTTCACACTAAATGGGTTTCAACATGTGTAATAAACCACAAACAGAGAAATAAATTGGAAAAAAGTGTACCAACCTAGCCGAGATCGCACATCTCCCTCTTGCTGTCCACCAACCTAACCGAGATCGCCATCTCCGTCATGCCGTTTAGGACACCTAGTTCGCTGAGATCGCCATCTCCATCACACTGTTCAGTCCATCGAGCTCGCCACGTTCACCATCTCCCTTCCTCGTCGCGACCATTTTCAAGCCCCCAAATGGATTTCCATCTTCTATTTTACGAGCTTTAGATTAGATCTTCTTCCTCGTAGACCAGAAAGGTACGAAGCTACTTTCTAGGGTTAGCTTTGGATTCTTCTGATTTGATTTCAATTTTTATTTTTTCTTGTTTATGATGGTTGTTGGTCTGAGATATAGGGTTACGATTTGTTTGTTCTTTAATTTCGGTGCTTATTGATGTATGTTTTTGTGGTTGGATCTGACTTGATTTAAGCTGTATATAGTTCAATGGTTTAATTTTTTAACCTTTTTGCTTTTATTTTGTTCAGAAATTCTAGTTCATATGTTTTTTTTGTACCTTTTAGTGATTTGTTGTTGAGTTGCAGGCCTGGAAAGTAGCCATGGTTTTAAGATTAAGCAATTAGATGAGTTTCTTGTTTGGCTTGAAATCCTAACCATGATTTTGGGAGGCTAAACATGTGTAAAAAAAATACGTTTGCATATGATAAGACTATCCATTTGTGTAAAATAATTGGTACTAAATGGGGCTTTGCTTAGAACTCACAGATAATCTTAAATTTAACTTGGGTTTTGAATTTCTCGTGTTTGCAATTAAATTTCTTGTTTTTATTTCTGGATGTGCCTTGTGCAGGTTTTACGTTTGCAGAAAGTCGACGCTCATGTCAACACTATCCATGCTCTCAGTTGTAATGTCAATTGATTTCTCTAAGACAATCAATGAAGTCCACCCAAGCTTGAGTGATCACTCCTCTGCTCATTCCAAGAACTCTCAGGTTTTACATTTGACTTACCATTTGGCTCTCATTCTGATTGTCTAATTTGTTAATTTGGCATCTGCAAATTTGTTAAAATCATCGTCTGTGAAGTAATTAGGCAATGACATAACTAGATACTTGCTGCATTTGTTAAATCAACTCATGTTTCTGCTTTTCCCCATCAAGTTGAAACCATGGTTGATTGTCTTATTGCATTCCCTAGGGTACAACAGCTGTAAGTATCATTACATGGAATTCAACAAGTAATTTTCTAATGCGTAATTTCTGATTTAATAAAATCTCTGCTCCCTGAAACCAATAAAGAAAAAGTTATGTTGGTTAAAAAATTCCAAAGCTCCTCTGGCTTTTGTGGATCAATTGAATTGGTATGAGTAAATGAAATTTTGTTGGAAAATATTCCTAAATAGTTGAGATGACAAATGATACTGAAAGCACACACTATTTTGGCATTTGTACTTTAACCAAGTATCTTCAGAATTGGAGCATGAGTATCTGGTTTTTTATTTTGCACCATATGGATTCAGTTGTTAGACTTATAGTCTGAATTCAATGTTATTATCTCCCTTGTTTCACTTGTATATGTTTAGCTAGTACTGGAAATAGTTTATGTGAGATGGATGGGGGTAAGAATAATGGTCAAAGCTTTAGATAAGCTAATAACTTTTCTAGCTGCTGCTTTTTCTCTAGTTATGATTGTGTAGGCTACCTTTTGCCCAGTTAGGCCAAGTCGTTGCCTTGTCTATTGTAACGATCTGCTAAAGTGATGTAACTTTGGAAGTTATGGTCAAATTTTCTTCAATTCTGTTGACGTAGGAGTTGTTTATTTCAGGTCCTGGGTCTTAAAGGATCTTATCATTATGGGAGCAAATTTCCCCACGAGAATATTCGATTGGGAAGATTCCTCTTTCTTCCTTACCGCCTCCTTCTCCCTGCAAAATAGAACAAATGAGAGGACCACACCCGGGGGTGTTAGCCAAAGGCCCTCCGATGCCTAAATTAGTTCGAGAGTTTATGAGAAAAACACTAGCTAACTAGGGTACGGAGATTTGTGTGTTTATGGTATAAACCGGGCGGCCAGAGCCTTATGTAAAAGAGGGAGAGAAAGGAGGTGGCTAGGGTTTGTGAAGTGAGAATTTATGTAGAGTTTCAGGAGTAATTCTGATGTACCTCAACCCTTGTGTATGGCCATCCTTTTATAGAGGTCTTGGAGGGTAGGGTTTCAGAGGAATAATTCCATAGATGGAAGGGAATTATTCCTCCTCTATTTGGAAATTGATTTGATTTATTAGGGATTTGATTTATTATAGTAAATCAAATCCCTAATTGTGGTAGGTATCAAATCAATTCCTAAATTAATTAGGTAACTTCTCATTTAATTGGGAATTGTGGTAGGAATCAAATCAATTCCCAATCTAATTAGGTAACATTCCATTTAATTGGGTAATCCCCAATTAAATTGAGTAACTCCCAATTAGGTTGAATAATTCCCAATTAGATCAAATAATCCCCAAATGGAAGGAATTATTTGACCTAGGGTCTGATTTAATTCGATTCCCACAATCATGGTGATACTTTGGGTGCTATGGAAGCACAAGCACCATCATCTTATACAGGCTTCCTCCAACAACCATGGTATGAATTTTTTTGGAGTTAGTCAGTATCCAATAGAGTATATAGTACTCTTACTCAAGGTTGGCATTATTCTATTGATCTATGATTCTCATTGTTTCAAGTTAAGTAATTATATTATGTAGCCCTATATTAATAATCCTTTCATTATTGGTAATGTTATCTGGATTGTATATCTCACTATTACATTATTTTGGCTTGTTAAGCAGTTTCCTAGGCCATGGAAGTGGTTCTAACGAAGCTACTCCTAGTGGTAAAAGTTGAAGAAATGCAGAGGAAAATTGGTGATGATGAATGTATAGCTCTGTATACATATGAAGAACTTGACTTGAAGGATAATTAGGTATAGGAATTTTGGTGTATTATTGTAATTAGGTCTGCAGCTTGCAGTTAGTGGCCTTAGAGCACTTTCATTTTTTAGATTTTAGGGTTAATGACCTAAATGATCCCCCAACTATTGCTAGATTATCATTTTGGTCCACCAACTAAAATTTTCAATTCAAACGTCCTTAAACTTTTTATTTTGTACCTAGATAGTCCATCCGTCAAAGTCTGTGAATTATTCCGTGAAATCAATGGACAAAACCGTAACTTCAAGCGGCCTTTCGACCAATTGAAAAAAAAAAACTCTAAGCGGCCAATGCTTGCTCCTAACCAACGAAAGGAAACTCAAACCGTGTGGAAAATTTTGAAACTAAAATAAGATTGATATACCAAAGTCAGAGTAGAACTAGAACAAAAGCTGGAGCCCATCAGGCAGCCATTGGGTAAGTGATCTTCACTGTCGAATTTTCAATGGAATTTTTGTTGTTTTTTATTTTTCTGTGAACTGGAGGCAAAGCCAAAGGAGGACTTGATAATTCCAATTTCCATCCACGTGTTTCTATAAATGGACTAGAATTCATTTATAAAATTATTTTGTTTTGAGACTTCAACTGCGTCTTCTGAGGTTTGATCCATTTGGGGTGATGACTTTAATATGAGACAGAGCCAAACCAAGCCCTGCAGAGGCTGCAACAAAACCCTGGAAATTCGAATACATCACAAGATCAAACCTTAAAATCAGTTCAACCAACGAAAGGCCGCGCATTCTGGGGCAGGTGAGGTGAAAGTTGCGCTCACAGCCATCGTAGCCAACCACTTGGTTGTGAACCTCACGCTTGCCGCAGAAGGAGCAATCGGAGCCGCGAGCCGAGTCGAGAACACCGAAACAGAGAGACCGTTTTTGCTTGGATCCGACGACTAGGGGAAATTGCTTGGATAAGGGCGTACGACGTCGTAGGAATCAGAGGGGGCTGGAGGCAGTGGCGGACCCCATGGCAGCCATGGAAATGGGCTTGAAGGTCCTTGTTTGCTGGTGATGCAACTTTGAGTTTCCCACCAGCTGCTCAACGGAAGTCCAGAGGAAGAGAAGGGTTTTTGTTGGGATCTAATGGACCAAAATCTTTGGAATTCAGACTCTTTGCGAGGTCATCAAGTCATTGAGGATCTATGCTGGGTAAGGAAAAGGGAGGGGTTACGTTTTGGGGATGGTCGGGGAAGACTGGATTTGGGTGGGGTAGGTTGTTTTTCTTTTTATTTTTACCTTTTTGTTATTTTTTTTTGTATTTATTTGATTTTTTTAATTTTTTAATTAATTTAAACAATTGATATTTTTTTAAATTAATTTTAAGTCAATCTCAACAAATAAAATAAAAAAACAAAACAAAATAAAAACAAAAAATATACAAAAAGGCCATGTGGCTGGTGAGTGGACTACAGTTGGAGTGGGCTCCAGCCTAGGGGATCATTTAATATTAAATATGGTCATATTATTATAGGTTTATTCTTACTCAAATAAATATTTGCCCATTGCGTTGCTTGGTTAGGGGTTGCTGCGCTTAAAAAATAAGCAGCTTTGAAAAGAAGTTTTAGAGGTTTAAGTGTTTGGTAAAACCAATTCAAGCTGCTTATTTTAAAATCTACTGCCATTCACAGCCAAAAACAAGAAGCAGCTCACATCCTGCTTCTAAAATCCCTGCGGAGAAGCATGCGGAGGGTTTAATGAAACTTTCAAATTACCCATATTGCCCTTATTTGTTTCAAACAATTACATGCTCTATCTTCGTCATCCCAGGTTCAAGCCTCCCAATTGTCGTTTCTCTTGGATTTTCTGGACTGCTCGATTCATCCTCTCTCTGCAACCTGCTCCCCTTCTCAATCCGTCAAAACTACCATCTCAACCCAAAACCCCACCAACCCACCTCCTGATTTTACAGACCCAGAACTTCTTCCCCTCCAACCCAAAAAACCCCAACCTTAGCTCCGCACTTTATCATCTCCACAACCACAAAAAATCCAACATCTAGATTACCCACAAGTTATCTCCTCCAGCAAAAGAAAACCAAACCCCCAACTTCCTTGTCTTCCCCACCAAACACAACCCAATATTACAATCCCACTATTCACATTCATAGAGCAAAGAGAGAGAGGTGGGATGTAGCATCCACGTCCCAAGCGTCATCGCCAAACCCAAATACCAACTCAAGGTTGCCGAAATCCCAAGCCCCCGGATCTTGATGAAATTTAAGAGATGGATAGATGGAGAGAAAGAGAGAAAGGTGTGAGATGGAAAAGCTTACACTTTTGACTAAAAAAAAAAGACTTGCCTAAGGGAGAGGAATGGTCTCTGTCAAAAACGAGAAAGAAAGGAGAAGAATGGTTGAGAGAAAAGGGAGAGAGAAAAAAAAAAGAAAAAAGATGTATTGAAATTTCTTCTTTTTTGAAAAAGAAACATAAATAAATAATTTTTTTTATTATACCATTTTGGTCATTATACACAATCACCTCACTTTTACAAAAAAAAGTTTACCAAACACCACAACACTACTTTTTATATTCACAGTACTTTTATAAATATAGATTACCAAACACTTAACTGTTTCACTTCATAACTGTTTATTCTTAAGCAGCAGTAGAAACAGTTTTTTAAAAAACACAACAATACCAAACTAAGCCTAAATATAGCCCACACATGCATTGTTTTTTTTATTTATAATAAATTAATAATAGCCCAATCTAAGTAAAGTAAATAATAGCTCAGTCCCACTCCTGAACCATATAGGAAATAATAAACGTCAATCCAATCCAAACCTATATAAATTTGATTAGAAGTAGAGCTCATGCCAAGGCTCTACCAACTTGAGCTATTCTAATTGTACTGATATTGGGCTACATCCACATAGAGCAAACATCAAAAAATTTCTTCTAGCCACCCAAAACGTCATATTTGAACCTTGAGAGCCTAGAGGAAATAACTCTCCTCCTCTAAAAAATTGTACCAATCTATCTTGAGTGGGTTTTTCAATCTTGCTAAGTTTTTCTCTTTTATATATATTCAATTTCTAATTTTAATTGTTGTTGTTAAGTTTTTATGATTTAGGGTCTGGGTGAAAACTTTTGAAGATTGTTAATATATGTTTTATTTTTGCAACTTGAATTAATTAGCATATATGATTTTTGGTGTCTAGTATTTTTGGGGAATCAACTTATTGTATTATTGTTCATGAAGCAAAAGATGCCTCTAATAGAGAGCAAATGACCATTGTTTTAAGATTTGTTGATAAGGATGGTTTTGTACGAGAACGAGATTGTTTGGTATTTATTTATATTTTGTACTTCTTTGTGTTATATTTGCTCGTAATATGGCTTTGTTTGATTTGTAAAATTTTATTTACATTTTTGTTCAAGAGAGAAAAAGGCTTATAATATATCTCCTCTAAAAATAAAATAAAAAATTTAGCCTTCTCCTATAAAAATTCCTAAGTCCGCCATTGACCACACGCCTTAATAGCAAGCCACCACGTGCGCCCAAGGAATGTCCCGCACGTATTCCAGGGGCACGTCAGACGCCTCCAACTAAGATAACATGGGTCCTCAATGTTGCGTAGATTCAGCTGCACCAAAATGGATTCAGCTGCATCCTCAACTTGTGATACTCGCAAGTGCACGAGCCGTTGGTAGTTTAGCATATGTAAGTGCGAGGTCGATTCCACAGGGATTGGTGATTGAATGATCCAATTCGGTTTTCCTACACAAAACAAAAGAAACAAAACAAGAAGAAAGAATGTACATTACAAGAAAAATAAATTACAACTAAGAGAACATTAAAGAGAGAATTTGAGGAAGGAAGGAAAGTGTTTGAGAGCTTTAGAGAAGGGATTTTGGAAGAGAAGAGAGATGTGTTTGAGAAAGAGAAGGAAGAACATGTGTTTCAGAGCTTTGAGGATTTTGGAAGGGTTGAGACATGTGTTTGAGAGATTTGGAGACTTTTGGAAGAGTAAGGAAAATGTTTGGGAAGCTTGAGGATTTTGTGAACTTGGAGAATTTGAGAACTTAGAGAAGGGAGGGGAAAGTGTTTGAGAAGTTTAGAGAATTTGATGAAGGAATGGGAGAAGTGTTTGGGAACTTGAGAATTTTGGAAGAGTAAAGAAAGTGGTGTTTGGGAACTTTGTGGATTTTGGAAGAGAGTGTTTGAGAGCTTTAGAGAATTTGATGAAGGAAATGGGAGAAGTGTTTGGGAAATGTTTTAGAGCATGGAGAACTTTGAAAGAGAATAGAGAAGTGTTTGGAGAATTTATAGAAGAAGAGAAAGGAAAAATGCTTGAGATTTATAGTACTAGAATCTTGTTACAACAATTGAGAACTACAAAGGGAAACTAAGAGAGAATTTGAGGGAGAGAAGGGAAGGGAGCTCTAGAGAAGTGCTTGAGAGCTCCCCCCCTTGGGGTGTGATTACAAGCTTAGAGAACTTCCCTATTTATAGGCCTAGGAGGAGTGAAAATCTGAATTATACAATTGAATTTTCTAAACACACTAACTTCATGCTTACAACACTTAAATCACCTAACACACTATTGCATTTGAAAACAATTCCTCTTGTCTTTAGGCTTAGTGTTGCAACTCCCACTTCATCATCTTTTGGCTCATTTGGCTGCTACAAAATTCCACTCAAATATAGGTATTGAATATGCTTCACCAAACTTTCCCACAATCAACAACACTTCATCATGCATATGTCATGCATGACAATGCATTGTAGCCAGCTTGTGGGCTCGTTTTGGGCTTGTGGCTCCAGTCTGAAAAATCTGGAAAAATATAGATCTTGAAGCTCTTTGTCTTATCTTTCCAAGCATATGCAGCCCAACTCAAGGAAAAATCGGAAAGGCCTTCAAATGTGATTTTTGGCCCAGTAACGCAGATGCTGCCGAATTTGACCTTAAGTTGCCAAAACATGTATAACTTTCTCTAGAAGACTCGGAATCATGAACCGTAAAATTATACAGAAACTAGACTTCGGTATCTTTCCAATGATGTATGGCTCATTATCTGGTTCTTCTTGAGCAAGTACAGTCCAATCCGTGAAGTTGACTGATCTGCATACACCGTTTTGAGCTAACTTGTCTCCAAAATGCAATTAGTGAGTCTCAAGCTTATAACACTGAAACATACACAAAAGAAGTTAAAAGCACAAGTTTAACTCAAAAACATAACCAAATCATAAGTTAAAAGGGTACAAATTGATATGTAATTATGCACCGATCACTCAACGGACCCATACCAGGAGTAGCTCACTATAAATATGCCCCTCAAACATGCCCATGAGTAAGCTCTCATTCATAAATCACTCATAAACATTCAGTATCACCAGTTCACTAACTTAAGCATTGGAGAGGATTTGGCTGGTACTACACCGGTGCCCGTCACGGTGATCTTTTGCTCTTTGTGTATAGGTGATCCCATACCATAACTTAGGTTTCAGTCCTCCTGATGCTTCATTGTTGGCTGTGCTAAAAACACCTACAACAATTGATATTAAATATTTAACCCTCAAATTTATATATTAGCCATTGGATGTGTTTTTTTTTAGTCTTTGAGATTGAATGGATTAATCATGGTCATGAGATGAAACTTAATCAGCATTATTATTATTATTATTATTATTATTATTATTTATTTATTTTAAAGTTCTAGTAGGATTTTGAAGAAATTTTGTTTGAATACTAAAATGTCCGAGGTGCCATCTTGAAGTGAAATTCCTGGCTTTGTTTTTTCATGGCAAACGTTTCAAACTAATCCTTCATTCCCATCCCACATTCAATTGATAGTATTGGATATTAAAGACTACATCAACATTTTTGTCTTTCTTTTTCTCCTTTCTTTGTGGTGCATGCATGCGTAGCCTGCTAACATGCATACCAAATGCCCAAGTCCAATCAAATTCCTCTCAAAGTGTGGAGAGATAGATCTAGGCTTTATTTGAATATTTATGTTTTATAAATTAGGGAGCTTCACTAATATATCCAAAATAGGAGTTGAAATTATAAAAATAAACTCACATGGAATGCACTTTAGAAATACACCCAAAACTCATTTACTACATAAGAAATTGATGTTTAAGTTCATATAAATTACATGGACATTGATCAACTTAAAAAAGAAGCCCAACACAAAAAACTTAAATAGCACCCAAAACAAGCTCAGCCCAATTTTATAAAAAAAAACCAAACAATTCATTACAAACAAAACTTCTTGAAAACCATAGCTTCATTTACGTGTCATGTTGATTAATGACTATATTGTTTCACACATTTACTGTTATGTTGATTAATAGTTGTAATGTTCCAGTCTATGGTAATAACACTACTAATTTACTGTCATGTTGATTAATGGTTGTAATGTTCCAGTCTATGGTAATAACACTGCTAGTTTACTTTCATGTTGATTAATGGTTGTAATGTTCCAGTCTATGGTAATAACACTGCTAGTTTCCTATGACATCCTATTTCTAATGCATGTCTACCCCTGTAATGTACCAGTCTAGGGTAATAACACTGCTAGTTTCCTATGACAGCTTATTTCTAATGCATGTTTACCCCTGTAATGTTCCAGTCTAGGGTAATAACATTGCTAGTTTACTGTCACGTTTATTAATGGCTGTAATGTTCCAGTCTAGGGTAATAACACTGCTAGTTTACTGTCATGTTGATTAATGGCTGTAATGTTCCAGTCTAGGGTAATAACAATACTAGTTTCCTATGACATCTTATTTCTAATGCATGTCTACCCCTGTAATGTTCCAGGTCTAGGGTAATAACATTGCTAGTTTCCTATGACATCCTATTTCTAATGCATGTCTACTCCTGTAATGTTCCAGTCTATGGTAATAACACTGCTAATTTACTGTCATGTTGATTATGCTTGTCATGTTGCTATTTCTAATACATGTCCACCAAAGAAAAGACGAAGAAAGAACAAACCAGACCAACTCAAAACAAGCCGAGCCCAGAGATCGTTAATACTATTATGTCATAGAAGTACATTGTTAATACTCTGTTACAGAAAGTACATTGTTAATACTCTGTCATAGAAGTACATCGTTAAACAAAAATGAGATCCATAACTGAAATAGTAACAAAAGATAAATCGATCATCAAAGCTTAAAATACATTTCGAAAATCAACTAAAATCCGAAGAGAAACACATAATTGAAGCAAAAGATCAAAAATCTCAAGCCCAAACCAAACGACGATGACGATGACGATGACGACGACAATGATGACAATGACGACAACGTGGCGAAAGATGAGTAGAGCTCGAAGATGAGGATTAGAGCTAAGAACATATGATCTAGGTTCGTTCGAGGTCTTGAACAATCTGAAGAAAAAAAAATATCAATAGAAGCACGACTTTTGAACAAGAAATCGAAGGTGAAATATTGAAAATTGTAGATTAAAGATGAAGAGAATAGTTGGACTTGAGACTGAGCTTCAATGGAAGTGAAGCTCCTCTTGCTCCAACACCAGAGAAAGCACCAGCGAGAAAGGAGAAAATAAATCAGATTTGTTTTTTGGCAGATTTGGTTTTTTGGAAGATTTGATTTTTCTCTCTCAAATCAATAGTACAAGGACAATATAGGTATTTAACACACACAAATAAACTAAAAAAACAGCTATTAAATTGAAAACATTGACAGCTATCAATTTTTGGGTTTTTTTTTGGTGTGTTTATAGTTTTTAAATGGATTATTCGCAGCAATAGTCCCTTAACTATACCCCAAGTTACACTTTGGTCACTCAACTCAAATATTCGTTGCAGAGATCACTCAATTAGGTGTTTTGTTGCACCGTTAGTCCTACCGTCCAGTCTCTCTAACGGTAGGGACTAATGGTGCAACACAACACCTAATTGAGTGGCCAAAATGTAACTCCGAGTATAGTTGAGGGATCATTGCTACAAATAATCTTAATTGAAAAGTCACATTTGCCCATCAATAATCTAAGAGATGCTTGCCACGTTATCATTTTAAACAAAAAAAGTAACAGACTTGACGGTAGGACTAACGATGCAACAAAACACCAAATTGAGTGACCTCTGCAACTAATATTTGAGTTGAATGACCAAAGTGTAATTTGGGGTATAGTTGAGGGACCATTGCTGCGAATAACCCGTTTTTAAATGGTATAAGGTTTCTTTCTAAGACTATGTCTAAGATTAGGTATATAACTAAATTTCTATATAAATTATTTGATGGACACGTTAGAGCAAGTCCAGCGCTATGGACTTGCCATGGCAGCAGGCCCCCCCAAGCAAGGTTTGGACCTCCAGCACACAAAACACAACCCGGGCAAGGCATGGGACCCACCAGCCCAGGCAAGCCCAGGCAGAAATTGAATGGGCTCTTGCCCTCAGGCTGCTGACGTCAGGGCCTAAAAAAAATTTAAAAAATATCAAAAAAATTTAAAATATATATCAAAAAATTTTGGAAATTTTCTCTATAAATACCTACCAATATTATTCACTCTCCACACCAAAATTTTATACAAATTCATCTCCTTTCAATATTTTTCACTTTCCATACCAAATTTTCTACTACAAAATTCTATTTGAAAATTTTAATTTAATAGATATGGGCACATGGCAACCAGAAATCTTATCCGAAAATTTAATTAGAAAATTTTATCCGAAAATGTTATCTGAAATTTGAGGTGATAATTTTATAATAAATTGTGACACGCGCAACCAAAAATATTATCTAAAAAGCTTATCAAAATTACTGATTTAAAGTATAAAAATAAATAAATAAATAAAGTGCAATGAATAGTATTTGCCATTGTCCTAGCCTTCAAGGGTGGAACTAACTAAGGTAAGGCTACCACTATTCACATGAAGGGTAGAACCAACTAAGGTAAGGCTGCTACTATTCACATGAATAGTGGCAGCCCTTGTCTTGCCTTAGCCCTTCCTTAGCCTTCAAGGGTGGACTTGCTCTTAGTGGTGGGAGACCAGAGAGACTTCAAACTTGGTCCAAAAAATGTGTTTTCACTTGTCTAACAAATGAGCTTTATTTGGTCTAACCCCTCGAAGGAATATTCTTCTCCTAGCGGCATGAAATCTCTACAGAGGGCCTAAAAATATATATTAGAGTTTTCAGAAGAAAGTAAATATTTTTTTTTAATGTGAAAGGAGATTTGAATTTGTGATATTTTTTTATAAAAAGTATGGTTTATTGGTGCAACTGCATATACTTCTTTTTTTTTTTTTTTTATACAAGTAATATTGAGAGATGAGGGAATTGAACCTAGGATCTTTGGTGCAGGGTAAATGCTCATAACCACTTGAGTTACAAATCCCTCCCTCACAACTGCATATGCTTCTTAATATTATATTTCGGGTTCTTCAAGGAAAATATTATTTTGAAAAATATACTCTTTTTTAAATACAAATAATAATCTAAATTACTTTAAAATTAATATACTTTACTGGAATTAAACTCAAACTCAAGAGGCTCGAATCTACCTTAACCGGCTGACATAATCCACTTATGCTTAGAGAATGTACTTAAAACTATCCAAAATGAGATTCGAATTTGTGTTATTTTCTTAGAAAAAAATTATATGTTTGGGGCTTGGCCACCACGCACCACCTTGTTGTTTTCATTTGCTGATTGTGCCAAAAGCTTCATTGACTTAGCCGCAGAGAAGTTCCAAGACGTAATTGACTTGGACAAAATGTGTGGCCAATTTTGAGACGTAAACTTGATTAATATCCAAACATATAACAAGTTTCTAAATCCGTAGCTAATTGGTAACTATAAATTAAATAATCAATGGTAACTCTCTCTCTTTCTCTCTCTAATATTATTGTAATGTAAGTAGAGAAAGTAATTAGTCGTCCTCATTGAAATACAGTCAACCAAGTCAGCCGGCCGCGGCCATGGTATCTTGCTTATCAAGAAAACTGAAAACATTTTTCAACATATTTTTATTTTTAAATTTTCATAAAACTTAGTTTTACCTTAATTTATGAGTCCATACTCTTTCGTTTATGGTCCTTTAAAAGGAGGTGGAGGGTGTAGGTGGTTGATACTTGTGTGTGTTGAGAGAACGCACATACCAAGCACAAAACTTGCCACAATAGAAGAAGATATGGAGAGTTCTTCAAAGCTCCCTCTTCATCTCTGCCATGTCCACAAGCTTTCAATCTTCATCAACCGAACACATATATTCTTCCACTCTATAGCTTTAGTATTCTTGCTTTACTACAGAGCTTCTTTCTTCTTCTTCCAAGACACTACCAAAACCAAAGCAACCACCTTAGCATGGCTTCTTGTGTTTGTCTCGGAAATCGTCCTATCCTTCGAGTGGCTCCTCAGCCAGTCTTTTCGGTGGCGTACCGTTTCGCGAACCGCGTTTCCGGAGAGGCTGCCTGGCGATGATAAGCTCCCGGGTGTTGATGTGTTCATCTGCACTACGGATCCGGAGAAGGAACCCACTGTGGGGGTGATGAACACTATGTTATCTGCCATGGCAATGGACTATCCGCCAGAGAAACTTCATGTGTATCTGTCTGATGATGGTGGTGCTGCTGTGACTTTGAAAGGTATGAGAGAGGCTTGGAGATTTTCAAAGTGGTGGCTTCCATTTTGTAGGAGGTATGGGATCAAGTGCAGGGCTCCGGAGGCTTATTTCTCTGCAAAAGATGAGGATGCTGATTTTGGCGGCAGCGAGTTCATTCAAGACAGAGAAGATATTAAGGTGAATGAGAGTTGAAAATTTTGCATACTAACCAACACAACATTTTATTACTTACAAAGCTATATAATTAATTTGTGCATTAAATGAAAAAGAAAACTATAACATCGATTCATTAGAGTCGAGTTAGCTGTATATGACCGATTCATTAGAGAAATGATATACAAAATGAACAGTTGATATGTGACAATATATTATATATTATATTAATGGTGTTTCTAGCTACCAGAGTTGACGGGGGAGATTTGGGTGCAGGAGAAATATGAGGTGTTTAAGAAAAGAGTAAGAGAAAAAGCAACGGTTGGGGACACAAGGAGCGGACTGGGTCGAGATCACCCTGCAGTGATTGAGGTATATATTAACATTTGTTGACTAATTTGGTTTTGATATATATATATATATTTTTTTTCATTAAGAATGAGGGGCAAGTTAGTATTAAAAGATTTCTTTACATCGATGATAATATATGCTTGGTGGTGACACTTGTTTTTTTTAGCAAGTTTGTATTTAAAAAAGGGCTTGTCCAATATAGGTCCCTACAATTTCTATTTCCTAGACATATACCCATCATTCTATAAATCTATGTGTAAAACCCAATTTCAAACTTAAATGACCAATAGGATATAAGAGGTCATAGTATTCCTACGTTTTTACATCCTTGCCATCAGATTTCATATTTTATTTATAATTTATTCCAAACATTTCATTAACTACCATAATTGTAATTAAAACTCCCTATTAATAGCATATCAATCACCTCATTTCTTTTGGTTGCCATTCCCTCTAACATATCGCCCTCTAAAATTGTAAATAAAAAAAAATGTAAATTACATATCCAATAATGTACATATGAAAAATATAAATATAAATATATACGTATAAAAATATAGGTATATTATTTACCAAAAAATAAAGAAAAATAGGTCAGTTACTTTGTAATTGAAATTTTCGTACATTTTTCATAAATTAAAAATAGGTACACAATAATTTATAGAAAATTAGTACGTTGTATAATTGAAATTTATGCACATTTTTTATAAATTAAAATAGGTACATTATTTAGAAAAAAAAATAGATACAAAATTTAGGGAAAAAATAGGTTCATTATACTAGGTAAATTGTTTAGATAGGTACATTATTAGAGAAAAAAAATAGGTACATTATTTGGAGAGAAAAATAGGTTCATTTAAAAAAAAATGTTTTCATAAAACAAACAATAAAAAGATGATCAAATTATTTTTTACAAAACAATTAATAGGTGCTTTATTTGGAGAAAAAAAAAATAGGTACATTATTTAGAGAAAAAATAGGTTCATTAAAAAAAATGTTTTTCAAAAAACAAACAATAAATAGATTATCAAATTATTTTTCAACATAATTAGAATGTACACTATTATTCATAAAACTATAATAAAATAGAATACTAGTCGTATAATTCATAAAAGGAAAACAACATTAATTCCTAAATTTAATATTGAATTTAAATTACTAATACGTTAAATAGATTACTAGTCGTAATTCATAAAAGGAAAACAACATTAATTAAAAAATAGAATACTAGTCGTAAAATGGATTACTAATACTTTAATGTGGAATTGAATATTTAATTTCAAATAAGTTTCTAAATTAATTCATACATCAATTACAACTATTTGGAAATCTTTCCAAATTCAACGTGTGTCATTAGTTACACCCTCTTATAACACATTAACTTATAAATAAGGGTAGTTTTGGAATCTAAAGAATACAATAAATCAGATTTTAAGTTATATTAAGTAACTTGCTTAGTTGGATTCTAGTCATCGGGTATTATTTGAAAAAATTGGGTATTTTAAATAGAAAACTAAAGGAAAGGGTTGTAGGTGATTCTAAACTCAGTTTACTATTTTTTTAAAAATGAGAAAAGCACGTAGGAGCAAATATAATTTATAAATAGAGCAAATATAATTTATTTAAACCCTCGTCCCTAGATATAATTTTTTATAATATATTGATAATGGTTTGTGAGCCATCATCACAAGAAGCCAAGTTTCCAAGTTCTTCTTTGGTTTGCCAACCGACAAGTGTGCATTTTCCTATTTTGTCCTTTACTAATGGATATATATAAACGCAGCATAAAAAACAAAAACATTCCATACCGACAAAAAAAAACAAAAACAAAAACGAAAGGAGAAAATATATGTACCCACCGCTAACATAAATTCATGATCATAACCCATATGTGGAAATTTGGCAGGTTATACAAGAAACATCCAGTGATGACGCAATTCAAGAAAATGAAACCAAAAATATGCCTCTCCTTGTTTATGTTTCTCGTGAGAAAAGACATTCTCATCCCCACTATTTTAAAGCTGGAGCGCTCAATGTTCTTGTATGTATCTCTCTTCTGATCTTTTGCTAATTATCTTACAGTAATATTCTCTTATCAAATATATATAGTATGTTACATATTACCAAAGCTCAAACTAATAATTCATTTTATCATCGATCCAAAGTGACTGTTTGACATAACTTATATATGCCCGACTATCTAACAAGTGAACAATTTTTCTACAAATCCATGTATTTATTTATTTATTTACGTGTAAATTAATATATTGTGCACTTATATGTTGTTTTTCAGCTACGGGTCTCTGCTGTGATAAGCAATTCTCCTTACATATTAGGGCTAGATTGTGACATGCATTGCCATGATCCAAGTTCGGCTCGGCAAGCAATGTGTTTCCATCTTGACCCAAAGATATCACCCTCCCTAGCACTTGTTCAATTCCCTCAAAAATTTCACAACATCAGTAATAATGATATCTATGACAGTCAGCTGAGGTCGATATTTTGGGTATGGATTCAAGAACAAAACTTCACTATATTTATACATGAATTAATATATTTACTTACAAATTAGCCCCTAAATAATTAAAGAAAATCATATATATATTTTATGTGCAATAATATATCTGACAATTTTATGACTTGTTGGTCTCGACTACTTTCAAAGCTGCAATGGCAAGGTTTTGATGGGGTTGGAGGGCCATGTGTGTCTGGTACTGGCTATTACATCAAGAGGTTGTCCTTATTTTCAAACTCCATACATGAAGGTGTGCTTTTGTATATATTGTTTTACTTGGATCGACTTGGTAATTGCAGCTGCTCTTAACTACTTGAATTACGAACTCCTTATTCATTACTAGTATATATTCTTAGATATTATATAAGCATGTATTTGTATTAATCCATGTACATATTTCTTTCTTGTATGTTATTAATCACAAGTTTCTATAGCTAATTACTAGTTTCACTAATGAATTTCCAGATGGGGATCCCATGAAACTTATTAGACAATCATTTGGTCCATCCAATGAGTTCATCAAATCCCTCCACCAAAACAACAAGCCTGATATACTCATCCACAGAAAGAATGCATTGCTAAATGAAGCCCAACTCCTTGCCTCTTGTGCCTTCGAAAATGGCACCAAATGGGGGGAAGAGGCAAGTACAGATACTATTAAAACCATACCCATTGAATCATTCAACTTAATAATATTAATAATAATTGTGGTCTTTCTTTCATTTATGGCAGGTTGGTTTCATGTATGGGTCTGTGGTGGAAGATTACTTCACAGGGTTTCGTTTGCATTGCAAAGGTTGGATTTCAGTGTATTGTAATCCACCAAGGCCACAGTTCTTGGGCAGTGGCACCACCAATTTGGATGACTTTTTAGTCCAAGGGACTAGATGGACCTCTGGGTTGGTTGATGTTGCCATCTCCAAGTTTTGTCCTCTTATATATGGCCCTTTGAAAACGTACACTTTCGTTCAAAGCATGTGTTATGCAGAACTTGCTCTTTTCCCCATTTTCTATTTCTTGCCATTGTGGTGCTTTGCTACCATACCTCAGCTCTGCCTACTCAATGGCATTCCTTTGTACCCAGAGGTAATTAAAGTTTTTTCTATTTATATTTCTTCATATCAAATATCTTTTGCGCAAATGATTCAAGATAAAGAGCACTTATCTTTAAGGAAATCCTTGCGTATAAGAAAAAAAAATTATTTGTTGTCACACTATCTGACAATAAAAACTGTTAATCGGAACTATTGACACCAATTAAAAGCCTCAATAGTTATGGATGTTTAGTTGTTATTGGCTCCTAATTGGGCACATATACGCGTACCTATACTAACTAAATGACACAAACAATTATCAGTAGGGACCTGTATCTATGCTCATTTAGAGGGCAATAAGTACTAAACATCCGTGAATATTGAGGTCATTTTTCCTAGTGCGAGTAGGTTTATTCTTGATTGAGTGTGTGAAGCACATGCACGATCTAACAATCTCACAATATAAATATTTATCTTATAGTCATCCATTCTATTCTACCGCCCTCATAAAAAAATAATTTCTCCTCATAAAATCTTCAATTTGATATAGTGTCATGCAATATCCTAATACATATTTGGCTTGTTCTTGGATTTGCAGGTCTCAAATTCATACTTCATCATATTTTCGTTCGTATTTCTATCGTCAATTTCAAAACATTTATACGAGGTTCTCTCAACGGGATTTACATTTCGACATTGGATAAATGAGCAAAGGATATGGATGATGAAGTCAGTTACATCTCACTTATATGGCAGTGTGGATGCCTTCATGAAGAAAATTGGTATGAGAGAAGCCAGTTTCTTCCCAACCAACAAAGTTGACGATGTTGACCAACTCAAGCGTTACAATATGGGGGTGTTTGATTTCCAAACATCAATAATATTTCTTGCTCCAATGGCTGCTCTGGTGATCTTGAACATGGCTTCCTTTGCTGTTGGGATTTCTAGAGTCATCTTTTTGGGGGAGTTGGACAAATTTTTCATACAAGTTTTCATACCCTTTTATGTCATTTTGATGAACTACCCTATCGTTGAAGGGATGCTGATAAGGAAAGACAGGGGTCGCATTCCACCATCAGTCACATTACTCTCTGCCGTAGTTTCCTTGATTTTCTATTCTTTGGGTTCTATTATTTTCATGTAGCGAGGCCAAAAGGGTCATGACCAGTTTCCATGATATTTCCATTTTTCTGAGTTAATAATATAGTCTGTATGCTTTTATTGTTCTTATTATTATTTTTTAATACAAGTGATAGTCTAAACTATAAGGGGGAAGGAGATTTCTCGCACACACACTACTAAGATGTGAAGATGGTTCAAACCTAAAACCATTGCTCTGCTGCAAGTCAAGTTCCTCTTCTTTTCTTTTTCGAGTACAAGCGATAGTCAAACTACAGGGAAGAGAGGGTTTCTCACACACACTACTATGATGTCATAGAGATTCGAACATGCTACCACTAGTCTGTAAATCAATGCCCTTTTCTTTTATTCACTAAAGAATTCTACTGCTTTTGCTTTCAAATTAGGTATTCTATAGATTGGAGCCATAATATGGAAGCAATTTCACTATTAATTGTGTTTAATAATGACCAGAGCTAAGCCCAACAAGTTTGGGTTGAACCTAGCCTAGCCTAGCCTAGATCACATAATTTAAGCCCAATATGTTTCGGCTGGACAGCAACATTACATTAACAATATAGGATGCCTCTCGATGACCATGCCCATGATACTTTTGGCCCTCTCCCATGTTGAGTTCAAGTTGAGATTAACTACCTCTTAGTCTAATAATTTTTTAGATTTATATTTAAATCTCGCATTTCTCTTTGTTCACTATAATACTTAAATTATTAAATTGTAAGTTTTATTATTGTGTAAAAAGACAAAAAAGGTCATCCAACTTAATAATTAATCCTAGTACATCTATGCACATACCCACTCTTTATATTAAGTTTTAGAAAAATACAAACTCCTCTACATCCTATTTAAATTGGATCAAGACAGATGTAAAGTATAAATTGGATCAGATGAGGTCAAACTCCTTTACTTGGAGAGAGGTAAAGTTGTTCTCTTTCTCTAGAAAGTATTAAATTCCGGATTTGGGGTTCCATTTGTTTGTGTTTTTTTTTGTAGAAACAAAGAAAATTTTGGGGTCTAAATAGAAAACATATTTTATTTCTTATTTTTTCAGTTTGGGGTGTATTTAAGGGTAATTTGGGAAGATAGTGGGGTTTTCTTAAAAATTGTGAAAATTTAAATTAAAAGATGGGGTGAACTAAGAGAAGTGTGGGGTTTAAATAGAAAATCTCTAATTTTTTTCGTTTAATATTTTTCCTTGTTTAAATGTTAAGAAAAAGTCAAGTTTGAATATCCCTCTTCAGTTAAGAAAAAAAACGTCCAAATTATAGACGAATGACACATTATTTTGGACTCGAATTTTTTAGAGACGTAAGAATATAACTTCAAAGATAAAAACTTATTCTGACAAATGTATGAATTTTTTTTTAATTATGACAAAAGTATTACTAATTATGATAACATCAAACTTTTAACCAAGCAACTTCATGTGTTTATTAATTATTGTAACAAAAAGTATCCATGAGTAATGAAAAAGTAGAAAATTAGTCAAACTTTTGTTTACCTTTATGATGATTACACTTTTGGTGGACCCCTCAGTGTCTAACACTCGATTAATTCTATCACAAAACATAAATAATCGGATTAAGATTGTTAAAAGACTTCCTTCCCAAGAAAATGCTGACATGGCAAATAACTGTATTATCTCAACCAACCTAACTAATTCCAATTACTGAAAAAACCCTCACAAAAGATCAAAGATTTACATGCAATAACTTCGCGTTCTGCCCCCAACTCTTGAATGCTAAAGGATAAAAGCAGAGCAGTTCAACCCTCACATGCATCGTCCCAAAGCCACACTCACCGCCTCATCAACCTTTCACAAGATTTCTGCTTAAACTCCTACTTTTCTTTATCTCCTCATAACCCATCAATCTCCTCCAACAAAACCCACTTCCCAGAATTCAGAAAAACCCAATTCAGTTCATCAACATCTCTGCTTTTTTTTCTTCTCCAATGTCGACTTCTTCTTCTCACCAAGAAAACCCAGAACCCAAGAAAGTCCAATTCCCATTGGACTCAACTGCGTACCAAATCCTGGATGAAATTGGCTTTGGCGTCAGCGCTGTTGTTTACAAAGCCATCTGTTTGCCAATGAACAACACAATCGTGGCAATCAAGTCCATCGATCTCGATCAATCCCGGGCCAATTTGGACAACATTCGACGTGAAACCAAGACGCTCTCTCTTCTTTCACACCCCAATATCCTCAGTGCCCATTGTTCTTTCACTGTGGACCGTCATCTTTGGGTCGTCATGCCGTTCATGTCCGCCGGGTCTCTCCAATCCATAATCTCCTCTGCTTTCCCGGACGGCCTACCGGAAACCTGCATTGCCGTCGTCCTCAGGGAGACATTGAAAGCCATGTCGTATCTTCATGACCAAGGGCACCTCCACAGAGACATCAAGGCAGGTAATATCTTGATTGACTTCAATGGGTCGGTTAAAGTTGCAGACTTCGGGGTTTCTGCTTCTGTTTATGAGGCCAATTCGAGTGGAGAGTCTTCGACTAGGTTAAACGACGTTGCTGGGACGCCGTATTGGATGGCGCCTGAGGTGATACACTCGCATAACGGCTACGGATGCAAGGCGGATGTCTGGTCTTTTGGGATCACAGCTCTGGAATTGGCTCATGGGGGGCCTCCCCTGTCTAACTTGCCTCCTTCAAAGTCTCTGCTTTTGAAGATCACGAAGAGGTTTCGGTTTTCGGATTATGAAAATCGTCACGACAAGAATTACAAGAGCAAGAAGTTCTCTAAGGCCTTTAAGGACTTGGTTGTAGAAAAGGGAGGTTTGAGGTGAGAGAGAAGTAACAGGTAATAGGCAAGAAAGATGAGAATGACCCGCTTAGGGTTCTGTGTATTGATATTGCATTATATAGTTACATATGGTTGACAAATACAAGGATATTTACAGTAAGTAATTTATGATAGGCTAAAGTAAAGGTCCATAAATGGTATGTAAATAACAGCAAATCAATGAGGAGGAATCAGCTATGATGTCGTGATAATTGGGCAATTGACTTCCCAGAATCATGGTCATGACGTCTTGAATCATGGCTAGACAATGGCTGTCCTTTAGTGTTCTCTTCATCCCCCCTCAAGCGAAACGGCATGAAATAGAGATTGAGCTTGGAAGCAAGAGAATGAAACCGTTCCCCGGAGAGATTCTTGGTAAAGATATCAGCCAACTGATTATGAGAGGAAATATAGCGAGTGCGCAGAACACCACGAGCTAGTAGTTCCCGTACAAAGTGATAATCAATCTCAATGTGGCGAGTCCGAGCGTGAAAAATAGGATTGGCTGTCATGTGAAGAGCAGAAATGTTGTCAACAAAGAGACACGGAGGAGAGCGAAGTGGAATCCCAAGTTCACGAAATAAGTAACAAAACCAACGAAGTTCAGCAGTTGTGGTGGCAAGGGCCCTATATTCAGCTTCAGTGCTAGAACGGGAGACAGTGGATTGCTTCTTGGCAGTCCACGTGAGAAGATTGGGACCAAGAAAAATACATGCTCCAGTCGTAGATCGACGATCATCAACGGACCCGGCCCAGTCAGCATTAGAATAGCCACGAAGAAGATAATCACTAGACTTATGAAACTTAAGACCATGCTCAATAGTACCTTTAATGTAGCGATAAATACGTTTGACGGCTTGAAGATGACTGGTGCGGGGATTATGCATAAATTGGCACACTTGGTTGACTGCAAATGCGATATTCGGCCGGGATAAAGTAAGGTCCTGAAGACCACCAACCATACTTCGATAAATTGTAGCATCTGGCAGTGGGTCACCATCTAAAGATGAAAGATGAGTGGCGGAAGCTAAAGGAGTGGGACTGGGCTTACATGACTCCATGTTGCATTTTTTCAAAAGGTCAACGGCATATCTAGTTTGAGACAAGTAAATATTCTCTGATGTGCGATGAATCTCCATGCCTAGAAAAAAACTCAGATTGCCCATTCGTCGACTGTCAAACTCAGAGCACAAGTTGTCAATGAAAGAAACAACACTCTGAGCGTCAGATCCTGTCACAATAATATCATCAACATAAACTAAAACATAAACAGAGTGATGGTTAGAGTGTCTGATAAATAAAGAAGCATCAGAATGGCTATGAAAGAACTTCTGCCCAATTAAATAAGAGGTGAGTCGTTGGAACCAAGCACGGGGAGCTTGTTTGAGACCATAGAGCGCCTTATGAAGTTTGCAAACATGATTTGGGCGAAGAGGATCTGCAAACCCAGGTGGTTGCTTCATGTATACTTCCTCTTGTAAAACACCATTCAAGAAGGCATTCCGAACATCCAATTGTTGGAGAGGCCAATTATGTGACAAAGCCAAACACAAAATGGTGCGAATGGTTGCTGGCTTCACTACTGGGACTGAAGGTTTCTTCATAATCCAATCCTTCTTTTTGATTGAATCCCTTAGCAACAAGTCGGGCCTTATGTCGTTCTATGGAACCATCAGCTTTTCGTTTAATTTTGAACACCCACTTACAACCCACAAGATTCATGGATTGTGTAGCGGGAATAAGAGACCAAGTGTGGTTGCGAATAAGAGCATCATACTCATCTTGCATGGCAGATTGCCATTGTGGGTATTTGGCTGCTTGGGTATAATTCGTTGGTTCAAAGGTGTGTGGGGAAGCAATGCTTGCAGTGAGGGCATGAGGTAATGGGTGGTTAGTGGATCCATAGACAAGTTTATTAACACTTTTGTATCTATTAGGTGGTGGTGATGGGCTGTCTGGAGTGTTTGGTGTGGGAGAGGCATCAAGAGATTGCATAGGTATCGGGTGAAGTGGTGAGCGAATGGACTGGTCTGGAACAGTGGGCCGAATGGGAGCAGGTCCATTAGATGTAGAAGTATGTCTGGACTCATCCACATAACTAGGTGTGTTGGATGGATTGGGCTCAACACTTTGGTGGTTGGCAGCAGCCTTGGGCTCATCGCAGGTGGCATTAAAATGGACTCAGTCTGTGCTGACGATAGGCTTGGTGCATGTAGTGCTGGAAGTTGATTAAATGTTGTAGATCCAATGGAGATGGGCCGTGGATTGTGCTGGTCCTGGTACGGAAAATTGGTCTCATCGAAGGTCACATTGCGAGAAATATAGACCCGACCTGAAATCACATCTAAACAACGATAACCTTTGTAGTGATCATCATATCCAATAAATACACATTTAATTGATTTGAATGATAATTTGTTGGTGTTGTAAGGAACCATATGAGGGAAACAAACACACCCAAAACTTTTAAGAAATCGATAATCAGGTGGACGTTGAAGAAGCTTCTCATAGGGTGACAAGTGTCCAAGTGTAGAGGAGGGCAATCTATTGATGAGAAAAACTGCCGTAGAGAAAGCTTCTAACCAAAAACTTTTTGGAAGATAGGACTGAGCCAACAAGCATAACCCCATTTCAACAATATGCCTATGCTTTCTTTCTACAACACCGTTTTGTTGGGGTGTGTAGGGGCATGAAATTTGATGAGTTATCCCATGATCACTTAAAAAATTCATGAATACCCGACTTGTGAATTCTCCACCGCCGTCTATTTGTAATCCCTTTATCTTGCAGTTGAACCGATTTTCAATCATTCGTTTAAATGTGACAAACTTGGCAAAGCAATCAGATTTCTTCACAAGTGGATAGAACCATACGAATCGAGTGTGATCATCGACAATGGATAAGTAATATCGATAACCAAAATTTGAGGCAATTGGTGCTGGCCCCCACAAGTCAAGATGTAACAAATCAAACGGATGCAAGGCATGTGAACTTCTGTATTGAAAAGGAAGCTTACAGGACTTTCCCATAGGGCAAACATGGCAAGCTTTATTATTGGCAACAGTACCATTAAGAGGTAAATGATATTTATTCAAAAGGGTTTGAAAAATTGGGTGAGAGGGATGTCCAAGGCGAGCATGCCACACGTCTTGTGTCGTCCTTTCCCCGTAGAACACGATTTTGTTGGTAACATTTGGCGCTGCATTGAGATGATATAATCCACCAGAACTATTGCCAGTAAGAAGTACCTTCCCCATCTTGTTGTCCTTGACACGAAAACCATTAGCATTCATTTCAAAGAAGCAATCATTATCTCGACAAAATCGACGAATGCTAATAAGATTTTTCCTTATAGCAGGAACACATAATACTTCATTGAGTGCTAAACATGTATGTGTAGTGGGTAGACCAGTTTTTCCAACATGTGTGATAGCCAAATGATTTCCATTACCAACAATAATCGTGTCTGTACCTGTATATGGCTGAGCATACGGAAGGGCAGAGAGATTTGCTGTCATGTGGTGAGTAGCCCCTGAATCCAGACACCAACTTGTATTATCATCGGGATTGGCTTTTGTGGCTTCTGCTGTATATGAATAATTCCCACGTTCAGGACAATCTCGCGCGACATGTCCCTGTTTATTACAAAACTGACAAATAACATCAAAGCCAGGTATGGGTGTCGGCAAGAGAGGTGGTTTGCCATCAGATAATGGACCACGTGTGATGAATTGAGGTTGCTCATTATGATGACTGAAACTAGGTCGGCTGTGAGTGTAGTTGGCCCGGCTATTTTGTCCAAAATTTTGTCTGCTTTCATAATTTGGGTTCCAACCCATGGATCGTTGGGAAGTGTCACGAAATGGTTGTGCTCCCTCTCGGCTGCCATGGTCACGGCTGGACTGCCAGCCTTGGTTCTGATTGTCACGACTGTGATTCCAGCCGCTGCTATCTCGGTTCCAATTCCGGCCTCGCCCACGCCCCCTTCCTGAACTCTTGTGCCCTTGTGATCTAGGACCTTGATTGTGATTGTCAAAGGTTGAAACGCGATCGGTGGACAGAGCGACACCGGTTGAGAGAGGCATGGAGTTCATCCGTTTTAATAGTTGTTCTTCCTGTACAACTAGATCAAAAAATTCATCAAAGGTAAGTTTGGGCCTGAGATGAAGTGATGTAATGAACTCTTTATATTCATGTCCGATTCCATCCAAGATGTACTCAATGAATTCTTCATCCGACATTGTTGTACCGGCTGCTGTGAGGGAGTCAAAGAGTGATTTGGCGTGCATCAGATAGTCGGCAACGGGTTTGTCTGAGTCTCTTTTGAGGGTGCGGATTTGATCCCGCAAGGTACGAAGATAAGTCTTGGATAATGGAGAAAGCCTTCGCTCAAGTAGATCCCAGGCTTCGTGAGCCGTTGTGCATGGGATGAGAAGAGTTTTGATAGTTGAGGATGCAGTTGCTTTAATCCAACTCAGGACCAACTTGTCCTTTGAGTAGGCTGGATTTGGTGTTCCATCAGCGTGCTTCTTCGGAGGACGGGTATCATACGCGATGACATCTTCTAGATCATGAAGTTCTAGGACATCCATAAACTGAGATCTCCAAGAAAGGTAATTATTTTTGTCCATTGGTGTGGTGAAAAGATGAGAGATGTTGAATGAAGTTGGGATTGGAGGCATGTTGCCAGGAAAGGTTGTATTTGTGGTTGATTTGTCGTGATGAGAGTTAACAGAAGAAGATAAAGGAGTGTCTTCAGGGTTGGTCATAGGTTAGGATCGATTTGAGCGCTAGCTACTGCTAGGCTCTGATACCATGTAGAAAAGGGAGGTTTGAGGTGAGAGAGAAGTAACAGGTAATAGGCAAGAAAGATGAGAATGACCCGCTTAGGGTTCTGTGTATTGATATTGCATTATATAGTTACATATGGTTGACAAATACAAGGATATTTACAGTAAGTAATTTATGATAGGCTAAAGTAAAGGTCCATAAATGGTATGTAAATAACAGCAAATCAATGAGGAGGAATCAGCTATGATGTCGTGATAATTGGGCAATTGACTTCCCAGAATCATGGTCATGACGTCTTGAATCATGGCTAGACAATGGCTGTCCTTTAGTGTTCTCTTCATTGGTGGGTTGTTGTCTTGATCAGGACCCGAACAAGAGACCCACTGCGGAGAGGTTGCTGAGGCACTCGTTTTTCAAGAATTGCAGGGGCTTGGATTTTCTGGTGAAGAATGTGCTTCTGGGTTTGCCTAGCGTTGAGGAAAGGTTCAAGAAAACCAGGGCTTTGGGAGGGCTGATGAAGGGGAAGGGTATTAATGCTGAGGATGAAGAGGATGAAGAGGAAGATGATGAAGGTAGCTCAGCGAGGCAGAGGGCTAAGCAGAGAAGGATTAGTGGGTGGAATTTCAATGAGGATGAGTTTGATCTCGACCCTGTGTTCCCAGTTGGGCCTCAAGGCGATTCTGCTGTGAAAATGGTTTGGTTTGGTGGAGAAACCATCATCCAGGACAGGGAAGGTGAGTGGAGTGAGTCGAATCCGAGTTCACCGGGTCGGGTTGATGAGGAGGCTGAGAGTGAGAATGTGGGTGTGATGGAAGCTGAGAGGGAAGCAATGGCGGTGGGTGAGCATAGTGAGAATGTGGGTGAGATAAGGGGATTGTTGGGCGGTGGTGGTGTTGATGAGGAAGCCCTGGTGGGTGCCCTGAGTGGAAATGTGGTTGGTGATTTGGATAGCGAAGCAATAGTGGGTGGGCTGGTGGCTTTCATAGGGAGCTTGGATCAGCAGAGGCAGAATGTGATGACATTGTTGAGCGTGTTGAGAGGGGTGGAAGCTTGGGAGGTGAGCAGAGAGGAGCAGATGGGGCAAGTGATTGAGAGGCTGAGGGTGGAGTTGGAGAATGAGAGGGAGAGGAATTTCCAGTTGGAGATGGAATTGGAGTTTCTAAGAATTCAGATTTCTGGTGCACGTAGCAGCACTGGGGCTGGTATTGATTGAGATATGTTAGTTGAATTTTGAGGCAGGGAATGCATGCATATTTGCAAATTACAAGAGAGTTTTTGCTTTTTGATTAATGGTGAATTCTTTGCATGCTTTTATGTCTAGTTGTACAGATTCCTTTGTTGTACCCTTTTCATAAGTGATTGACCATTTCATCTATAGAAAACTTTACATTTGTATCTGATTACATATGAAATGGAGTTTGCCATTTTGTAAGCATTTGTTCATATCTGCGCTCAGATTTTCTTTCCTTTTTCTGCATTATGAATCTATTTCATCCCAACTTGTTGTTAGTTTTAGGTGGATCTGTTAATAAAGAAGTTAAGATTGAAGACCATGGTTTTCCAATGAAAGCAGATAGCTAACTTCAGGGACCCTAATTTAGTTGAACGATGTAAATTGACTTGTTTGTGTATGGATCATTCCATGTCCTAGACAAGGCTTGAGGATCCTCTGTTTTCTCCTCTTTTATTCTTTCTCTTTGTTAATGGAACTAAGCTTCCTTCTCCTTTTGGGCCTTCAAATGGAACTGACTTCAGAGAGAAGATCAATTGACTGGGTTAGGCCCATAAACAAGCCCGTTGCGACACTCAATTTGAGATCCTTCACGGCCGTTCTCTTGTGTTGTGCCGAAAAGGCTAGAATGAGTGGGCATAGATGAGGGATTTAAGTGAGGGTTCAATCCAATCATTAAACTTTTAACATTTTTAACTTATATATAGTTGGATTAGACCCCTCACTTAACCCCCTCACCCACCTTACTCTTCATGCAGCTCCCGTTGTGAGCCCATATTGTTTTGGAGTACAGCCTACATAAAACCAAATATTCCTTTTCTTTTCTTTCAATTTCAATTACTATATGTATTTATTTTTTTCATATGAATAATAATTGGTAGGTCGATTTATCGTTTTCTGCAAATCACATTCTTTACTTGAAAAGGATTATCAGAATTGTTACTTTTGGTGTGGGTTAGAGTGACACAAGATAAAGAAAAACACTTTTTCATTTTCTTTTTTGGTTTTTGTGTTTTGCTAAAATAGTTTGAAAAAATGTTTTGTTGGATTAGAGAGGCACTCTTGCTTCCTCAAAAACACTAACCGAATAATTTTCAAATTAACCAACCAATAAAAATGTAGAATAATGTTACTCTTACCACATTCTTATATCACCTCATGTGACAGATGATGTGGATAGTCACATCAATTAAAAAAGTTCAATAAATTATAAAAGAAAAGAAAATATTAAATTAATTTTAATTGATATGGTTGTCCACCTCATCTGACACATAAGGTGGTATGAGAATGTGGTATACAAATGTGGTAAGAGTAACATTATTCATAAATGTATGATTTGTGTATGTTAATTCATAAGCATCATTGTTGCAAATGGTTTGCAATGGTCAATTAAGAAAATTCTTCAACAAGTATTTTATGTCAAGGATTGATTACATATTTCTAATCTCGATCGTTGAATTGCATGTATGTCGCATATTAAATCTTCCAACATCTAATGAATGCAATCCAATAGTCGATATTAAAAATATGTAACTAATCCTTAACTTAAATCCTTGTTAGAGAATCTCCCTGGTTAATTAATTATCTTGTTAAGTTCCTATATATAATATTAATACAAGGTTTGAGTCTTTTGACAGATAGAGAGTGTGTTTGTGTGTGATGGGAGCTTTGTCTTTTTTCTTTGTTTTTTCCTTTACTCGAGACAAGAGAGACGGGTTCAAGGATTTCAAGTCTAATGAGACAGCAATCAATGGCAAACCCTAATGATTCTCACCAATTAGCATTATGGTGACTGACAGAAAATCAAGCCCAAAGAGGGCCTCTATATACAGGGACGGATCTCAGAGGGAGCAAGGGTGGTCAAGTGACCCCTGCAACCTCTGAAATCTGCCATAGAAAGGGAGAAAATTGACCCCTGCAAGCTGTTTGATGAAAGTCCCCAAAGAACTTTGGTCTCTGCTTCTCCAGCGCGCAGCGCTGCTTGCGCACTAATAAGCAAGTTGCATGGAGTTGAAGAACATCGCAGGACTCGCCCAATTGCAGTCGATTAGCTCCACTTGCTTCAGAAGCTCAGGAGGAATCTCCGCCATTCTTATTGATGATGGGTTGAGGTTGGATAAAAAGCATGAGATAGATTGGCATAAGAATTTTGCATCTGTTGTTGGGAGAATTTTGAGAATTGAACATCTGGCTGAGGAGATTCTTAATGAAGTGAGTGAGACACCTTATGCATCCTTCATTTTTCTTTTTCTTGGATGAGTGTTTGATGCTTTCAGCTAGTTTTTTAACTATTTTAATTTTTAATGTTTATCAGTCTATTCAGGCAATTTTGTTGTTGGATTGTAATTATAAGTATTATAGATGATATCATCAGTTATTTTGATTGACTGAGCAACAAAGACATTAGTAATTATTTTTTCTTGCTACTTTCTGTTCCTTTTAGGAATTGCCCGTTGGATCTTCTTGGACATTGGATTTTTTCACCGAAATATTTGTTGGAAAGTTGAAGTCATATCCTTTTAGTTAGCTGTGGGATATTTATGTCACTTCGTCATCTACGGGTGTAAATCAACTTTCCAACAAGAAGTGATTATTGGCACTTGAAGATATATTTATGTCACTTTATCCTCAAGAATTTACTCCCCGAGACCTCTTGGCACTTGAAGATCAACTTGGGATTTATATTCATCATATGCGTACGATAAGTGATTATTCTCAATTGAAAGGGATCGGTGGCCTTGCAAGAAAAATGGTGGAGAAAGGGTTGCATAGAACATTTAATTATGTCTATTTGCTTATGACATTAGCCTTAACTTTACCGGTTGCGACTGCTTCGGTGGAGAGAGCATTTTCTGCTATGAATGTTGTCAAAGGTCCACTTCGCAACCGAATGGGAGATCAATGGTTGAGTGATAGCTTACTTGTTTATATTGAGAAAGATGTGTTTGTTAGTATTGATAATGAAACTATTATGGGACGTTTTCAGAATATGAAAACTCGTCGTGGACAATTGTAATGTGATTTTTTATATTAATTATGAATTATAAATTATTTTTTCATTTTTATGAGTTTATTTTTGTATAGAAAATTTTTACCCTTTTAGACATTGACCCCTGCAAGGAAAATTCCTTAATCCGTCCCCTGTCTCTATATATATATAGTCCATCTTTCGTCTATTTTCTCAGTGCCCTAAATTCTGAAACATAAACATGGTAATATATCAACAACAAAAAATCACATTAATTAATGCCACACAAAGTTGTGATTGGCTGGTCCAAATATCAAGCAGCTGCAAAAAAAAAAAAAACTATGAGTGGGGAAGACGGCACCAGAGTGCACTGCGGGTAAACCCTGTCACTCAGTCTCTAGAACCTTATAGCAATCACAAACCATATTTAGCATTCCACGGACTCGCTCAATTGGCCATTGGGTCTTTCACTAAATCTCAGATTTTTGGTAGGATCTTTTGGCTATGTGGGTTCTCTGATAAAACTCTCACTCTTTTTTGCCACAAAATGCAAAGGAGAAATTTGGGTACACTCAGATTTCTTTTCTTTTGAGGCATTGAGGGTGTGTAAACCAATGCATTCTCTTAAATTTGATTGTATTTTAAACTGAAAAGAAAACAAATATCTGGCAACAACATGTAAAGCAGTTTAGCAACTCAACCTACCACTTGTCATCAGCCAACCATATAGCTAGCTCCAAGTGCAACATGCAATGCAACATGCGCATGTAAAACGAAAATTAAACAAGAGGACAGGAAATTTTCAAAAAGTTTTTTTTCCTATTTTTTTTTTCAAGAAGAAGATGATTTTGAGGTAAAAAATCTTCTCTATAATAAAGTTCCTAACATTCTATTAGTAATGCTAAAGGGATGATGATCACATTTCATAACCACGTTAGTTAATCACAGTGTAATTTAATTAATTACTCGTGTTTTCAACTGTAATGTGATTTTAGAAAATATGATCATGTGTACATGTGAAGAAGTTTAGAAACATCAAACAGTATTTCTTGTACTTCTCTTAAAAGAGAATACTAACCTCCATTTCTTTATGCTATAATTTGCCGAGATGATTAGCAGTAAACGCACCATGCATGTTGCATGCATGCAAATTATGGAAATCAAACCCAAGTATGAGTCCATAAATGACGAATGATGAATAACTGAGAAGAACCAAGAACATTCATATGCTTGTGAAATTAATGAGATCAGACTTTTACCCTCGTCCATCAACAAAAATTACTTGCCTGGAAAAGGCATTTGGTTTTCTGGGAAATAGCGTATCTACCGAGCATAATAATGAGGTGATTTGAGCTCATGATGATGATTAATTAATATTAATTTAAGAGTAATAAGTCTTTAGAGCTTGCTTGGTAATAAGTTAATGTACTATCAATAGTCGAGTCATTGAAGTTTCCCAGCTGCTGACCAATGAAATTGAGACATGTGGTGAAGCCGAAGCCAATATATATGATAAAGTTAGATACAAATTAATAGCATCCACAAACACTGAGAGCTAGATTTGGCAAAAAGGTATAACCCTGGCAGACTTTGGTTCGACGTATAGTAAGTAGTAACCAAACATATGGTACACTTTCAGGGGTACCCTCCAATCAGATTTTCACTCTCTCTCTCTCTCTCTCTCTCTCTCTCTCTCTCTCTCTCCAGAGACTCAAAGCCCAATACTCCATCATCACCATTTTTCTCAGGTCAGTCACCTCCCATTTATTCATTTTACTTTTCTTTTTCTTTTTTCAATCTATATAATCTCTTTCTCTTTCCATGATTCCACAACTTTTGAGAGATTTTATTTTCTCCTCTATCTCAAAGCTTGGAGAGACAGAAATTTCTTTCTTGACTTTTTCTTTCAATACGATCTTGGACTCTTCTCTAGACAATTGATCTACATATATTGGCTGGTCCGAATCTCTTCGTTCCTCCCCTCTGCTGTAAGTCAGCCATCACTTTCATTTCTAGTGATTAAAAACTTTTCAAATAACTGAGCTCATTTGAATTCAGCAGCAGTTTCTTGAGTTACTAAAACTTTAACTTCTAGCTAGACTTCTGTGTCTTGATTTTCTTGATCGTGTTAAGCCTGGCTGATAAATCAGAGCATACACGTATGGAGAAGAACAGGTTGAGCAACAACTTGAAAGACCATGGTATTGTCACTAGAGCCATTAGAGATTCGAACAACAAAAGAATAATCCACTGCAGCCAAAGCTGTGAAGAAGACTACATCAATGGGTTCTCATGGCCTCCAAGGTCTTACACTTGTAGCTTCTGCAAAAGAGAGTTTAGATCTGCTCAGGCTTTGGGGGGCCATATGAATGTTCACAGGAAAGACCGAGCCAGGCTGAAAAACTCACCCCCAATAGATGGTCAGTACACTAGTACCATTTTTAACCTTAACCTTAAACCTAACCCTAACCCTAATTTCTTATCAACATCATCACCATCATCATCCTCTCCTTTGGTATCGCCATTTAGTAGCTCATTATCACTACCCTCTTTGATATCACCTCCTCTTCCTCCTCCACCACCTATATTTTCGGCACCATCAAGCGAAAATATGAAATGGGTTGTGGGAGGCACCCTTTTTAATCATCCTTTAAACCTCAAAGCTTCGGATTTAAGTACTAAATTGAAGGGTGCAAAATCTTTGTGTGGGGTTGGACAAGAAGATCAAGATGGGTGCATAAAGACTTTGAAGAAGGCAGCCGATCCTCATCAAATTCTTAGGTTGGACTTGGAGATTGGTATGTTTGGTGACACAAATAAGGAGGACTTGGATTTGGAACTTCGATTAGGATACTCCTAAATTTGCCTAGCCAGCTAGTGATGAACATTTTCAAAAATCCTTTTAGTTAAGAAGGTATGTTCACTTGGTTTAGATCAACTTATGAAGAGGCAAAATAAATGTTAATTTTGGAAATGCTTCAATGTAAGAGAATATTAGTTAAATTAGTTGTCTTAATGGTTGTTGTTAAACTGCGTATTCCCACAATATATTTGGCATGTAATCCTCTACTCTATAAGCGTATTATTTCATCGATCATTTCATGAGGACTTAACAAAACTGAATATCTTTTTTTCTTGCTTCCTAACTCGGGGAAAATCAGCTGGCCAGTCACATTAATTATAGAAGTTTGTAGTTTGATGCATGACTGAGTTATGAAGTTTGACAGATGTCTTCTCTTTTTTCCATTTTGAAAGGGAAGGGGCAGAGAGAGAGAGTCTGATCCAGGAATCTCACCTTCTTTTCTTTTCTCCCCTATTTTTTTTTTCTGGTGTTTTCTAGTTATATTCGTTGTTGGTTTGTGGAACTTGTTAGGTTAACTGTAACTTAACAAATTAAAAACACGAAGTACAGTTGGTTTAATTGTATAAGAGAAAGTAAATGGCTCATAATGCTCTAATAATTATAAGTATTAAAAGAAAACCAACGTAGTTCTTCTTATTAAGTACTCTTTGAAGGATGTAATAAAAAAAGCATATGTGGTTTTCTTTTCATATCCGGCCTAGGTCACTTACAAGCTATCTAACCATTTAAACATTCCACACCAGTTACCTCAGAGAGAGAGAGAGAGAGAGATTAATAATAATACACAATAGAACCCATCATCTAATTTGTCTCCAAATAATCTATTCCATGCAACGAAAGGTTGTATGAGTTGGGAAGTTTACATATGCATGCATGATGATTCATGTGATATTATATAAATTTTTCTGGGAAGTTTTCAATCTTGGGTTGTCGATGTAATTTTCTTTTTCTTTAAGAGAAAAACAAAATGGGTGATGATAGCTAATAGTATAGAAAGCCAAAAACAAGAAAAAAATGAAAATGAAAAAGTGGGATGGGAATTGAAACATGGTAGCGATCTCTATCATATATTGAAATTGATGTCTTGGATTGCATAAATACAAAAGACTTGCAATGTCAATGGAAAAATGTATGTGGTGTGGTGTGGTTGTAGTGTGGTGGGTCATTTGGTGCTTTTCCCAAAACCTGATGGATTGCATGTTCCCGACAATGTCAGGGCGTCAAATGGTATGATGGCTTTTCCCTTACATGGAATGAAATTTTTTGGTCAGTTCAAACTATTGTAGCGAACTGAGACATCCCAAACTCTCAGCCAAACATAGCACTCATTAGTCAGGAAGGACACCACGTAGCTACAAAGACATCCCCCAACCCCCAACAAATAAAAATCAGATATTAATTGCTCATGCTCGTAACCAAAAAGATATTAGTTTGAAACCAGTAGATATACCAGTAAGTGCTTGAAAAGATTTTGGACTTCTCCATTTATTTTTAATTTATTTTGAATTGAATGCTCATAATCTAATACGGTATCATAGTCACATTATCTTATATGTTGAGCCCGACTTAGGTTGATGAAGGAATGTTGGTCCTACTTGGTCATACTAAGTTTGACCGACTATTTTCATATATATTTTGTGCTTTTGAAGTTTTGGAACCAAATTTACTTCTCTCTTTATGCTCAATCCTAGATGGGTGGTTGACAAAGGAATATTGTGTTGTGAATCAATACTAACTCACTTCCCCTTAGGACCTTGTTGTTGATGAACTTTGTGACAAACTCAATGATGGATGAGTCTTACACACACACAGAAATTTAACCAAAATAGAAATGACACAAGTGTCTATAGAGGTTCAGCAACTTGCCTACTTCCTCTTTGGTGATCTCCTTGAGAACTTTCACTAATGAAGATATGTTACAACTTTGGTTTACAAAGAAGGAAACCCCCTTAGAACACTACCCTCACAATCTGTTTCTCTCTCACCCTTGCTCAACAACTTGATACACTTAGAGAACTCTCTTGCTCTCCCCTTGGTATTTTTCTGAACTTACAAGTTTCCAGCTTTTCTACAACTCTCTATACTTTGCACAAACTTATGCACTTAAGAACCTTTTTATTCTATTGCTTCCTCTTCCCTCTTATATAAGCCTTTGGACACCAAGATAAGGTATCATTAAGTTCTGCACGTTCTAGCTTTAGTTATCCAACTTTAGACACCTGTTATGGCAGCTCACAAAGCAAGTGATCAATGGTTGCTAGCTGCCATCAATCTCTTGAACCAAGAGAGAAAACACTCATGAAACAAGTTATCAATTTGCCAATGTGTTCTCCTTAGCTTTCCACCTGCTTGCCACCTCTTAATATCTCATAAGTGATCAGAAATATCCTTGCAAGTCGATAGGAAGTGGTAGCACACCAAGGAAGACTTGAAAACGCGTAGAAAACTGAAACAGCATCGTCGGGGCGACCGGTCGCGGATACCTTGCGACCGGTCGCTGAGACCTTTTGGATACCAAACGACCAGTCGCTGATACCTTGCGACCGGTCGCTTTCAGCGAAATTTCCAGATTTCGAAATCCTGAAAAAACGACCGGTCGCTCACTCCTTCACTTGTATACTAAATGTGAGCCATTTTTCCAACATATTGGTCACATTGAGTGCCCTACCTAATAATAACTCTGAGGTCATTTATATTTTCATTACATGCTGTGCTCAGTTTAAAGTCAGTCAGCCACTAGTATGTGAACATCACGTCATGTTGTTATCATTCTATGAATTGAAGCTCAAGCTCTCTAAAGTCACAAACTTTGCTTGCCTAAGAAAAACCCGACCCGATTAATTGGGCCCAAAGTACAAAATTTGCAGTCCCAAATTCTCTAGGCCTTGCAGTGCCTTGGCCCTTCACAAGGGTTTCAGCTCCCGGAAATGCTATAACGAGGGCGTTATGGGTGAGGGGTTGTGGGAGGGAGGGTATGTACAAATATCAAACATTGAGAAAGGAAAGAAGCTAAATCTTTGACATGATATTGTTGTTTTCTTCGTTTTGTTTGTTATCACATTAAGAGGTTTGCGTCTATGGACAGTTTTCATATCAAACTTACCTTAATCGCTTGTTTTTTATTATTTAATTTCTTCTTATGAGACTTTTAATTAACTCACTCTGTCCTTTTTATGAGGTCACATGACAAAGACCTAATATCACTAAGATTCCATATATTAATTATATGTGTATATATGCAAGAGAAAAAGAGTAAATTAGGATCAAAGAGAGAGTAGGGCAGTAGCTTAACCCTAACTAGCAAACTATTGCATGCCATAATTTAAATAAAACCAAAACCACAAAGGAAACTAAGGGAAAATAATTTAGACTTAGAGGGGCCCTCCACATGTATAGCATAATGAAAGTACAGAGAAAGAAAGGGAGACCAATAGGATTATGAAGAAGCTGCAAAGGTGGCTGTTTTAGTGAAAGTGAAGAGAGAAATGGCCATTACATAAACATCTTAATTTTGGTTGTGGACTATACACGGTAATAACGTCCGGATATCTGTATATGATAATTTATATATATGATCACATGCATGAACTATGCATATAACAAGAAATTGTGGTTTTGGTTTTATTTAAGAAAATAAATTTAGATAACAAGAACAAGTTCAGAAATATTGCAATAGGAAAATCCAAATGTGTACACATTTCTACAAGAATTCATTGGATAGTTTACATAGAGGCCCCGTACTTAGGCCCAAATATTGTGGTCCCCTTCTATGACTGGCCCAACTCTAATTTGCGTTTTGTGTCCCTTTCTTTCTTTCCTCATCCCAATCATTTTCAACAAATCTCACTTACAAATTTGTCTCCTTTTGTTTTGAATCACATCAAGTCTCAAACTCAGTAACCAACTAGCATTTAATCTACGGGTAGGTCTTCGAACCGTAGGCTGAATTCCCGGGACCAAGCAAAGAGCGCAAGACAGAGTAGAGGCACACAAAATAAGCATGTGCCACTTATGTTGAGCGATCGGGCGGAAATATGAACGTGTTCTTAAATTGCAAAAAAGATAACAAAAATTAAATATACGAAGATTAATGTGAAAATTCGAACATATTATCGGGATCAAAAGTGAAATTTAACCCTAAATCGTTGGTTGAGCCAAGTTTTACTAGCCCATATTGGAGCCAAGTTTTTGAACCTACCATACCATACATTGATTTGGAAATTCCAATTCCAGGAAGAAACAGACATAATTTGGATCGTATCTGCAAAACCCACTTCACATATTTAATTTTATAATGGCTAATCAGAATTGAATTGGCAGTGCAAGCACTAAACATACAGCACTCACGTTGTTGTCACTGACGCCCTCTTAATCTTCCATTTGTCCAAGATTTGTTTGCATGTAATCAATTATTAATATTAATAATTATTATAATTGCACATTTTATTTGATGATGATGATGAATAATTCTTTGGACTTGGGAGGGTTAATTATAAAACAAGAAGGAAGAAATTAGCCGTCTCTGTGGTCTTAGCAGTAAGCACTGATGATATCATTTTAGAGACATGGTCAAAGGTAAAATGCCATAAGATGCCGCAGCAGGACGTGTTTTAATTTGGCCGTCTCCGATACAAAAAGCCCCGGCTAATAACTGCTACTACACAACACAAGTAGACAAATGGTGTGGTGGAGATTTTTCAATTTTTTAATTATTAGGATTACTATCTATTTATTCCTTTTGAACTGCTCCCCCCAATTCCCACTTCTCATTATCATCATCATCTCCTAATTATAATTTATACCTAATTGAGTACTATAGCTAGTTGTTTAGTTGGATCTTAATTAGCTTGGTTCAATTCAATGAATGGATAATCGAACATAAAAAGTGTTATCCACACTCTCAGTTTGTCGTCTTGCGTTTTTTTCTGTGAATACTTTAACATGATAAAGTGCACAAGTTAATATGAAGGTACCCTTACACTTATAATCAGAGTTCGACTTTCCGTGTCCCTTTTCTTCAATCAACAATTACAAAGGGGAATACCATAGACGGGGGTTAATTTGCTCACTTAAGCAAGCTGACAAATGAACCGCATAATCTCTTTCCAATTATCAATGAGTCACAAGAGGGTAAGAAAACGGGCTGACGTAACTTTAATCCACATATAGGATGTAATTAATTAAAGACAGAAACCTTATTACTTGAAGGCGTGAAATAGCATGTGGAAAATAATTAAGTTGAACGGCAGCTGCTGTTAATAGCAGTAGCCATATATAGCTTACTCGTATTGAAGTATGCTGCAGCAAAAGCCCATTCACACATGTAGAGTAGAGATGATGACAAATAACAACTGGAAACAAAACCAAAATTAGCGGTAGAAAGAACTTAATGGTAAGAATACAAAAAACTAAATAAATAACATAATTAAAATGGAACCATTTTCATAGCCGGCTACATGAAAAAGTCTTCCCACAAATGCCAAAATTGTGTTCCCCTTAATTTAAAGCCACAATATATATAGCAAATGCCAATGTGTCTTGTAGTTTGCATCCATCACACTTCCATTAATTTCCTCCCTGCATATATAATACCCTCAACCCAACCCTCTTTCTCTCAGTTCATCTCGTGTCCCAACTGTGTGTGAGAGATTCTTTTGCTTTGTGATTCCAAGTGAAGAAAATTAGGAATCTTGGTTTGTAAGATAACAAGGGTTTTCGACATGGAATCTTGGAGACCAAGAAGCCCAGAGACTAGTTTATCAAGTGATGAGGATCAAGTCAAAGATCATGATCAAGATTCGGGTTCTACTACGGCGAAACGAAGCTACGAATGCACATTTTGCAAGAGGGGTTTCACCAACGCTCAAGCCCTGGGAGGTCACATGAATATCCACAGGAAAGACAGAGCCAAAGCAAAGCAACTCGTCTCAGGTACTTCATCACTTAATTCAAACCACTACTCAAATGAGGATCAATACTCCTCTTTGAGTACATATCATCATCAACAATTTAGTAGTGCACCAATTTCAAGCCAGGCAGGTTCAGGGTACTATCCGGTTGTGGATCAGAGGAATTACCAGATGTATTTTCAGCCATCTGGGTCCAGCCCTAGAATCCCATATGGTTATGATCATGATGATTCAATTGGGTCAAGGCATCAATCTTTGGGTGTGAACCAAGAACTCTGGGGTGCAAATTTGAGCTTGCAGTTCAGCCCCAACCATTTGGAAGATGATGAGTACAGAAGGGGAGTGAGGAGTAATGATGAGGTGGATTTGGAGCTTCGACTTGGGCATGGATAATTTGTAAGGGTACACTTAAATTGACCTAGGGATATATGACTACCAAGGAAACACATATGGTAGAGAGATTAGTGAAGATTACTCCATCAGAACTATTTTCTTAAGCACAAAAGGTATTTAAGAAGTGCACTGTAAAAATTTATATGTATTTTCCTTAATTTATCTAGGTTTGGTTATATATATATATGTATGTAGGTCTCCATTTCAAACCAATTAAGGAGAATAATAGAACGATATAGATATCGGGTTCTTCGGTACGAATTAATTTGTAAATTAATGAAGTATTAGTGCAATATCTATAGCTTATTAACAATATAGCATGCATATATATTTCTGTTCTTCACTTACAAATTAAGTTTACAAAGTTCTTCACTTGGCTGTTCTTTTGATATGACATACATCTTTCAAAATTCTTGGAATTTACAGAAATCTTGTAGCACGCACACACGTCTCCTTTTTCTTGTAAGTATATAAAGCCACAGATCATCAGATTGCCAATAAATATATATGTCTTTGTGTAAGTTTTCCATGGCATTATATTAGCAGTTACTGATATAATTAAAAGGAAGGTCTGCACTTTTCTCACAATCCTATAATAAACATGGAAGCCTACATATAATGACAAAAGATCAACGAATTAGGGTCATAATTAAAATTGAACAACTCATTATGGACCTTTAATTACAGCCACCAGAAAAGGGGAACGTCTATATCTCAAAGAATCAACCTTTACTTAATTTCTGTACCGTACTGTGGTATACATATATATCTCCCTCATTCATTTTCTGTAAACTCTTTTACGGACGATACCTAGCTAGCATGCATGTGCCTCCGTACTTCATCCTAGCTCTCAACAAGCTTAATTAATATTCTTCCTTCGAAGCAAGGGCGGAGGTAGAGTTTGATGTTTGGGGGGCCACAAGCTTTAAACTATGAAATTTTTTCTGCAATTAATCTGTAACTACTAATTACTATACTCTCTAATAGTAAAAGGAGGTGAGAAGATAGAGGGGGACCAAGGCCACTTCAGGCGCCTATGAATAGCTCCGTCCTTATTGCTTCGTAGAAAGGTTGTGTGCTAAAGTATATACTATAACATAATTACATTTTATACCAAGCATATAAAATTAAGTAACTAGCTATTCTAGCTAGTGCTCTACTCTAACATTTTTGTTGTTGTTAACCTTTTAATCATCTTTTTGTCTCTGCTTCTTCATTGCCAACTTTCTATTTTTGCAAGAGAGAGAGAGAGAGAGAGAGAGAGAGAGAGCTATCATTACTTGCACTAGTAGAGTTAGTAGCTAATTATAATTTTATCACTCTCATGAGGATGTAGCAGATAATAGCTACACTAAAAAAGAATGGTAAATCACAATTTGCATGCATGATGAACCATGATAATTAAGCTTCACTTTCATGTGTCGAAATCACACTTTATGTTCTAATCTATCTTATTAATGTCTCACTCTGTGTATGCGACTCTAGGAGGAAGAGACATGTGTATGTGTTTGGTCCATATTAGTAAAATGATCAAGAAAGCAGACTCTGGAGAGTTAGGGCACTTTCCAAATATATACATCATTTGGGGCCTATTGCCAATAAAAAAAATACGTCATTAGGCGCACACAGGTTAAAGAAACCACAACCAATACTTTGTCTTCATTCTCAAAGAACCCTAATTGAGCTCACAATTATATATGACATATAATATATATAGTTTCTTTTTATTTGCCAGCCTAATAAATTTGTATGCCCCTATAACATATATATTAAGATACAATATGCCAAAATGCTCCCAATCGGTCACATAATTTAGAGGAAGAACACCCCGGTCCGGCGGGCATAAATCAACATTTTCAGTCCTAAACCTACTCAATCGGTCACATATTAGGTATGTAATGGGGAAAGTCTGCTGTTCAGATGGTCTTTATGAATTAATGTTATAGAACTGAGTGCTTTGCTGCATTTTCTCAGAAGGTCGAATTGAAACTAAAACTTTTGTTGGGTTCAAATCAATACCATATGATGAAGTGCTAACGATGGCCAAGTTTTATGATTTAAGGATTGGCCTAATGTGGCCCAACCAAATACTCTAATGTATGTTTTAAGGATTGGCCCAACCAATTTATTTAGGTTTATACCTTATACAAACAAAACAAGAACAACAATGTCCCAGCTTGACTCTTTCCATAATTCAACATGCATGGAAGGATGTGTCTGTCTGCAGCAGTGTAATCAGGTCCTCATTTGAGCCAACTTCTTCTTCAATGGCCCCCCTTGCCTTGTGCGACAAAAAGATCGAGTAAATAAAAGGATGAACTTTCAATGAGCCTACATTGAAGTTTCTGTCACATACAAAAAGGAGAGAAGAGAGAAGAGAGAAGACGTCAAACCAGAGAAGAGAAAAGAGGTGTGCTCGCTCTCTGTAGGAGAAGACTTGGATTCAAAACCCACGTATGGGCTTGGATTTCATATTTAGGACTTGGATTCAAGGCCCAAATTTAATCTGAGACACATTTAAGCCCACTAAATAATTGCTAGAACTCATGTCCATATTTTAATTAGATATATCCAATCCAGTCTAACTCACCAAATAGGGCCTTATAAAATTAGAATATTTAATCGAAAATCACTTCACAATAGATGGAGACACTCAACTCATTATATTTTGTAATGGGATAAGTCTCTTGACAAAAAAGATATCCAAGCCATCGCCGAAAACATTAGACATATTAAGTAGAACAATGATAGTTATCAAATGAAAGTGACGACCAAAATATGACGAAACCAACACTAGTACTTGAAGATCTATAATTAGAAAAAGGCTTAGAGTAAGTGCAGAATTAGCGTAAAACCAAAGGAACATTGCTAAAACTCAATAACTAGCCATAGATATGTATGGAGCTCTTTATCTGTAACACATGGGATGTTGTATGATCATGTGCATTGCTCAGAGACCCCTACACCAAAAAGCACCAGCTTCCTTAAACATGTACCATCTAGCTACAAGTGCACATGGGAATGCAAGAAAAAGAAAGTGATCTTGTGCCATCTTGACTTTCCCAACCCTATTATGCCTTATGTCCCCATAATATTAAGCATTTTGCCATCCCCATGACTTTGATACATGCTTTCCCAAGTTTCTCTATATTCCCAAGTTTTCAAATACCATAACTTATTGTCCTTTATCTGATTCTCATCTCAATACATGAACAAGGATCCAGTTCTTTTTTTTATTTTTTGGGTAAATAACATGAGGTGTCCCACACCTAAAAGGGGGATGAATCCCCGCTCAGAGTTCAGCTTGTCCTTGACCACAAAGTACTTCCAACGAGTTTTAAACGTCTGTAATTGAAGCACCAAGTAAATCGTCAGCTGGATACAAAAAAGTATGCAATGCCATAATGTGCCATGAGGCATTGACTCACTGTCCAAGGTTTGTCAACATCCATTTCAAGTGATCAAACTGTCATTCTAATAATTTTGAACATCTGAATGTGAATGTGTCACTATTAATACTGCAAAGAGCATAATAGATTAAATGAATGACGTGACTTGTGCGACTAGTAACATACGTGTTTATATTCCGGTTCTCTCTATCCTTGCTCCAAGTTACATAAGAAAGACGCAAAGAGAGAAACTGGTATTTAATATTTATCTTGTGCATTCATTTTCCAGCTGACTTCTCTTAAGCAGACATGGTGGTGGGGGGGAACACAAAGCCTATTGGATTCATCAAAGTTCATAATGATGGTTGGCTTTAAACCGTGGTTTAATTGAAAACCGAATCCATCCATGAGGCAAGTCAAAAACAATGGGAGGGTGGATTTGAAGTCCCTAGTGCATTGAAAGAGACAGATAACTTACAGAGAGTAGTCCTGTCCGGTGAGAAAATGATACTCCAAAATGGAAAGATGTATGGAACGAAACCATGTGTCCATTAATTCTCTCTCTCCATCATATCAGTTTTGGGGTAATAATATTTGGTTTGAGCAGGTGAGCACCAGCTATCACTTTAGATTACATGATTAGTGAATACCAATCCCGCATCAACAGTAAAAATCATTGAAATTTTGGACTTTGGAACTCTAAAAGTTTCATGTACCGCAGCAGTATGTAACGCTGCTTTAAATTTCCTATTACATGTTAATTATGCGATCAGTTATTATAAGATAGGCCGGGAATATAATATAATGGGGACAACCAATTATTACTTTGTGTGGTTCACGCAACATTCAAATCATTGTCAATCTCCAAACTTAAAAATTTACCAGTCACTATTCTCATACAATACAATGGTGGTTTGGTTTGGGCTTTATAATTTCTTGGTAGAGCCAAATCCCTTTCCTTATATGATTAGACTAGGCGTCAAATTCTTCCGTTCAATGTTATGGTCCAAGTTTTATTCCCATCCCAGTGCAATGTACCACTCGACAAATATTTTCCAAAAAGCATGCATCTCCTCTACACAAAATTCTAAATCATAGCTCTTCATTTTTCCTTTCTAACATATGACTTATTAAGACTGAAAGAGTTTTATTTTTTTTATTTTCTATAAAGTAATATTTGTACGGAAAGGGGAACCAAACTTGAGTACAAATAGCGGATACATTGTATTCACCGACTAAACTAACTAACATATGTTTGCAAGAATAAAAATCTATGTAAGTACTCAAGGATTTTTTTTCTTCCTAAATCCATTATTTCAATCAGATTTATCTTTTGTCCTTTTCCACTTGGAGCCATTGCGTAATTTTTTGATAAACTGCTTTTGTTTTATTTGGACTGTAAAAAGTGGTTTGATGTTGAGGTTTTTCGAACTAGTCTTTAGCTCCATTTGATTGGATTTGAGGACAAATACTTATGCTAATTAGTCAATCTAAATTATGAACGATTAAAATTACATGGAATCTGTTCTCGGATGAATATAAATTCGGCTAACAATTCAATTTAGTAAGGATTTCGAAAGCTTATAACTCTAGTTGTAAAATACTTACAGGCGAGATGTGGTTGTGGCTCCTTCAATTCTCATGAACTCCATTGAAGTTTTTATATAAAACTTGAAATCTGTATGTATTTTCGTATCTTTTTTAGCTATTGGCCCCTATAATATAGACTCTAGTTCCGCAATTGCTTACTTTAGTTGTTTTATATTTTTTAATAAAACAAGATGTAGTAAAGTTTTTCACAACTTTTGATTATGCATCGTCCTTAAAGATTGTGTAAATCATTAATCTTGAATCAAAACCATGGAACACATATTGGTGGGCAAACTAGTTAAAGACAAAAAGGGTAGCTGCATATTCAACACAAAACAAAATAGCTATAGGTCCAATCCAAAGAAAAGAAAGGCTCTATGGGAACTCGGAAACCCGCCCAAAGTGTGGCATGTGAATTGTGATATCCCAGCAATTAATTAATGCCTAATTGGGGTGCTTAATTAAATGCATAAACACTCAGTTAAATGCGTCTTAATTAACAAATTAATAAGTTGCACGTAATTCAACGCAAAATGGAGGTCAAAAAGGGTAGAAAGAGTGATATATAATATGTATTTTTCATTTCCAAATATAGAAAAAAAGGATCTAGATGGCGCAATCACGCTCCTCGTGCGTCCTCATTCTTTTCTCACCTATCCAAACAGACGGAGTTCACGGCCGGGGGGTAGCACAATACAACAACAACAACCATCTGTATCTTATTTGCTTTGCGATTCCCGCGACTGCTATTTGCAATCCCAAGTTGGCGCGTCAAGTGTGCGGCGGCAATCAGCATGTGCCTCACGTTTCAAATGTTGTCCAAATTTATGGATGGTTCAATTTATTTCTCTTTTCTTCTTGCTCCTCCCAAACGAGAGAACCACCTTACTTTACAGCTGCCTGCTTGGTTTGCTTGTGTTGTTATTTCTTTGTTTGTGTTTTGGATTAACAATAACAACAAACACATTTTCCCCTTTTGAAATCTACTTTATTACAAAACTCCAATTCATGACCTCCTTCGTTGCAAGAGCTTATGATGAAAATTACATGAGTTTATCAATCATTTCTTGGTTTAGTAGCACAGATTCCGTCCTTAGTAAAGCCGACTTGATTTCATGGCCGCCTGCTTAGGTTTAGTAGCACAAATTCCGTCCTTAGAGATATAGTTTTTGAAATACCACTAATAAGATTAAACGAGTTTTGAATAGGTTAGGTCCACCGAATTAAGTGAGTAGGGATTGTGTCTTTCTAGGGTGAAAGACCCCAAACTTGGTTGGGGTCCATTTTTGTGAGGCGTACTCGATTATCATAATTTGAGGTGGTTGCCGAAATTGATAATTAGAGCTCATAAATACAATGTTGGGCTAACCAAGAAAATGAATTTGATGAACCTTTTATCTTCGAATAAAAAATAGCTTCACTTTATACATTAGGTACTCTTTAGTGGTTTTAATTACTACTATACCAGCGCTTCAAATCTTGTTCTTTGAATCTAGAACCTATGATGCAAAGGTAAATACTCTTAACTACTTTGAGCTACTAAATACGTATATATTTAGCTTTACTAATCATATTTCTTATTTGGGATTTTAGGGGTTAATTTTGATTTTCTTTTTTCATACTCACTTTTTAAAATAAATATTGATGTCATAAAAATATATGAGTTCTAAAATCGAATTATAATAAACATTTTAGTTGCAAGGAACTTGTAACTCAAGTGGTTAAAAACATTTACTCCTACACCTAACGTCCTAAGTTCAATATCACTTGTTTAACCAACATTGGTATTTTGTAATGTTTTTTATTCATTAAATTTGGACATCTTGAAACAATTAAGTAATAGCATTTAGGGTAAACATCCAAACGAGGTAACATCACAACAAATTGTTTCTATTGCATTATGTTCTTCCCCCCTTGCACGAATGTGACCTCTATGTTTTCCTATTATTTAATTAGGATTTGGAAGTTGCTAACTTTGTAAGTACCTTATTGTGTGTTAAGTCAGGTAGCTATAATATAAAACCCCTTTGTTTATTCAAAATAATTATTTGTTTGTAAAGAAATAACTTAGTCTCAAATGGAGCTCCTAGCAAGTTGTAGAGAGGATATTCTCATAAAGCCGGATTTTTCATACAAATACAAACACAAACTTTAGAAAGAAAGAAAAACAAAGAGTTGAAACCGAACTTGGCTTGCACGTAAATAGTTCATATTGAATTAATGTACATAAAAATGGTGGTTAGAGATTTAATGGTTTTTCAAAAGGGTGCTGATTTTTCCATTCCATTTTTATCCACTTATACTCCTTTATGATTTCGGCATTGTCCACTTACGCACACTCTCTTTTAATGGTAATCACTAAAGTGTTAAAAAATCAAAAAAGACGGCAAGTGGATAGAAGATAAGTGAAAAAATCAGTTCATTTTCTAAAAGAGGAAATAACTTTTGGAAAATTCATAATATGTTAAAACTTGCAAGATGAGAGACAGAGTGGAAGTTCATACTAGATTATATGGTAATTTAGTATATAATTAAGGCGAAATGTCACTTTTGGTTCCTATGGTTTACCACTTTTATTATTAAGATCCCTGTTATTTCAATTTGATCATTTTTAACCTTATAGTTTTCAATTTAAACAATTCAACGACAATCTCAAATTTATATCAAATTAGAGTAACTTCCATTATTTTGTTGAGGGGCATTTCAGTCAAAAAAAAAAGAAAAGTAAAAAAAGAAATAAAAAAGAAGAAGGGAGAGATAGAGAACCCCACAGCTCAGCCACACCACTACCCCCCAAAATCTCCCCAACCAGCAACTCCACCACCTTGATCTTGAAGCTCTTCTCATTTTTTCGACTTTATCAATGGGCAGTTGGTTTCTCCAGTGGGTGGTTGCTGCCATGGTTTCTGCAAGGGTTCCAGCAACTATTTGGTATGGACCCAACTCATCTAACAAATGGTTTGGATGGCCATCAGCTCTCGTTGAGATAAATCCTTCAAATACCATGCGGACTCAAGACTTGGAAAATCTGCAGTCCTAGCCACATTAAGGTGGTGGAGTTATACTGGGTTGGGGAGATGCGGCCGAGTGTGTAGGTTGGCGTGTGGGCTGGTGGGCGTGGTGATGTCGCTGCGCTGAGGGCTTCTCTTTCCGTTCTTTTTGTTTTTGGACCGAAATGCCCTTGTATTACTTAAATTAAAAAAAACTACACATGGATCTTAATGACAAAAATAATAAACTACATTAACCAAAAGTGACATTTTTCCTGTAATTAATGAAAAATGCAAAGTGCAAAATGCGTGTGAATAGAACGCGCTTGTAACGAAAGCTGGTAAAGTTCAGGCAGGTCTCCATGATTGCCACGTGGACTTTTTTTTTTTTGGTGTTGATATTTGTTTTTGTTTTAGAGAGATAGAAATGAAAAAAAAATACAAATGTTTTTGGGTGTGACGATGACGTTTTGTGCCAAAGAGCGTCCAAGTTCTCTTCATGTAACAAGGGTGGCCCCCACCTCTTTCCTTCTCTTTCCTTTTTCTTGAATATTTTTTTCCTGCTCTTCCTACGAAACAACGGCGCAAAGCGCAAACAATATTCCCTCCTCTCTCTCTCTCTCTCTCTCTCTCTCTCTCGTCTAAAAAAAAATCCTCCCTTTTCAATTTTATTTTGGTCCAAATTTGAAAACATATAAAAAAAAGAGAGAAGAGATTTACGGGTTTTTGTTTTTAATTTTTCTTTTCTTTGTTGCTATAAAGGGAGCTGAAGACTGGGAAAACAAGAGAGAGAGACATAGAGAAAGAGAAAGGCGACCTGGTTTTTGGTTTTGTGCTTTCCACCGAATCACACACCGCCTTCTCAACTCTCAAGCTCAAGTTTTTAGTGCCTACCAGCGGTTTACACGGCGCGAGGTGGCTGGTTTAGTGTTTCAGAAAACTGGGTTTAATGGTTTTTAAAAACTTTTTCACTTGCAAAAAATAAAATCTTTCTTCTTCTTGGGTTTGCAATTTTTATCGGGATTTGTCACTAGGTTTTTTTCTCCGTTGGGGAGGAGGCTTGTAGCTGCTGCTAGCTGCTTGTTATTACTATAAATGGGCAGCGGGAGATTTTGGTGTCTCTGTGTGTTTGTCTTTTTATGAGATTGCATCGTTGCTGAAGGCTGGGGAGTTGCTTTGAGTCTCCTGCATGTGCGTTAAGGCTAAGATCTGTAGGTGGTTCAATTGGCATCTGGGTTTTGGCAACGCTTGCCGATACAGGTACGTTTTCTACTTGGCCCGCATTTATCTTTATTTTTATTTTTTGGTTTTGTTGGCTTATATTTATAAAAACGGTTTCTTTGCTTCTGAGTTTATTTTCTTTCCTTTTCATGGGTTTCTGTTTTGGCATAACATTCTTTGTATCTGGGTTATTGTCTTCTAATTGAGGAAAATTATGTGTTCTTAATCACTGTGCCATTCATCAATTCATAGTATAAAATATAGACAGTATTTAGTTTTTTGTGTGTTAGATCTCACGTTTGTTTGTATAAAATTCCTTCTAGTTGTTAATGGGGGGGCTCTTGTTTGTGCTTTTTTATTGTGTTTACAGGAAATGGAAATTAGAGGTTGTGGTTTTATGATTGTAGTCCAAGGCCAATTTAGTTTAAAACGTTGATCTGTCTTTACTGATACATGGATTGAAGAAGCAGTTGTTTGGATGCAATGTTAAAAGCATTAGCATCTGGGCTATCAATTTTGTTGCTCCTCGTTTGTGTTTCCGCGTCTGATAACGGATTTCCGCGGTGCAATTGTGACGATGATAACAGCTTGTGGAGCATTGAGAGCATACTAGAATGTCAGCGAGTGAGCGATTTCTTAATTGCCGTGGCCTACTTTTCCATCCCCATTGAGCTGCTTTACTTTGTCAGCTGCTCAAATGTGCCTTTCAAATGGGTCCTCTTTGAGTTCATTGCCTTCATTGTGCTATGTGGATTGACACATTTACTCAATGGCTGGACTTATGGCCCTCACCCGTTCCAGCTTATGCTGGCTCTCACAGTTTTCAAAATTCTTACTGCTCTGGTCTCTTGTGCCACTGCTATAACACTCATCACTCTCATCCCTTTGCTTCTCAAAGTGAAAGTGAGGGAGTTTATGTTGAAGAAGAAGACTCGGGATCTTGGGAGAGAGGTTGGAATTATAATGAGGCAGAAAGAAGCTGGAATGCATGTTCGGATGCTTACCCAAGAGATTCGCAAGTCGCTTGATAGGCATACAATTCTGTCAACGACACTTTTTGAGCTATCTGAGACATTGGGTTTGCAGAACTGTGCAGTTTGGATGCCTAATGATAATAAAACAGAGATGATCCTGACCCATGAGTTGAAAGGGAGGAATTATTCTCATATGTACAACTTTTCTATTCCGATAAATGATTCAGATGTTGTACATATCAAGGGGAGTGATGGGGTGAACTTCCTTAGGCCTGACTCAGCACTTGTTCATGCCAGTGGTGACTCAGGTGAGCCGGGACCAGTAGCTGCAATTCGGATGCCAATGCTTCGGGTTTCCAATTTCAAAGGAGGAACTCCAGAGTTGATCCAGACTTGTTATGCGATATTGGTTTTGGTCCTCCCTGGTGGACATCCTAGATCTTGGAGCCGCCAGGACCTTGAGATAATTAAGGTAGTTGCTGATCAAGTGGCCGTCGCTTTATCCCATGCTGCAGTCCTTGAAGAGTCACAACTCATGAGGGAGAAGTTGGCCGAGCAAAATCGAGCCCTGCAACAGGCAAAGATGAATGCTATGATGGCAAGCCACGCAAGAAACTCATTCCAAAAGGTAATGAGTGATGGGATGAGGAGGCCAATGCACTCAATTTTGGGATTGCTTTCAATGATGCAGGATGAGAATTTGAATAATGATCAACGAGTTATTATTGATGCAATGGTGAGGACGAGCAATGTCCTATCAACCTTGATAAATGATGTGATGGATAATTCTGCAAAGGATAGTGGAAGATTTCCATTGGAGATGAGATCTTTTCGGTTACATGCATTGATAAAGGAAGCAGCTTGCCTTGCCAAATGCTTATGTGTGTACAAGGGCTTTGGATTTGCAATTGATGTGGAGAAGTCCTTACCTGATCATGTCATGGGGGACGAAAGAAGGGTGTTTCAGGTGATTTTGCATATGGTGGGAAGCCTGTTAAATGGATATAAGGGGGGAGGGTTGGTCGTATTTCGGGTTGCTTCAGATAATGGAAGTCAGGGAAGGAATGATCAAAGGTGGGCAGCCTGGCGACATAACTTTTCTGATGGTGATGTATATATTAGATTTGAGATTGCTTTGACCAATAGTGGTTCTCAGTCAGAGGGCACTATTCCAGCGGTGCAGCTTGTTGGTAGGAGATACGCCAGTGAGGGAATAGATGAGGGCTTGAGCTTCACCATTTGCAAAAAGCTGGTGCAGGTGAGGGTGATGAACTTTGTCTTTGTGAGTTTTTGTGTGTGTGTGGACATATGTTAGATTCTTTTGACTATTGAAGGAATACACATTAAAAGTTTTAGAGTCAGACTCTGCATCCTTTTTATGTTAGGAAACTTAAAAAGCAAAAAGATGTTTGTGAAGCTAGAATCTGCATGAGGAAAGTTTTTGCACTAGTTTCTCGCAGGATATAACAGTTTTCTTTTTCTTGATAACCAAAGATGTTAACTTTATTTTTATCACAGTAGAATGTATAGTGACCTCACCCTTTGATAGGTAAGGTTGGATAGAAGGGAAAAAAAAAATTCCCGCTGCCATATCTGGTTGTTGAAACACATCTAGTTTACCTGCTTGATTGAATACCAGGTGGTTTTTTTTTATATGCATGTCTCTAGCTTGGAGGAGTTGGTGTTGGCATTGATCAGTTTGCTGATGTATCTTATTATAGCTCATTTTAAGCATATTTTTGTGAAGAACTTTAGTTTCAAAGCATGGTGGTTTAGCATACAAGTATAGTCTCCAAGTTACGAAGATAAACATGATAGTTTCTCTCAAATTGTCACTACTTTACTGGCATTAATACATGATTAAATTATTTTGAGATAGATTGTTTCGTTCAGATTTTCAAGACCTTTATTTGTGTCTGCTAGTTTTACATTTCATGGGAGGAAGGGCTATTGGTCGGTGTTCCTTAGTTGTCAGTTGCATGTTTGATATTTTCACTTTTAACTAAAGTATTTCTAAATAACTTTTTGTTGGCAGTTGATGCAAGGAAATATATGGGCAGTCCCTAACCCTCAAGGATTTGCTCAAAGCATGGCACTCGTTCTTCGGTTTCAACTTCGACCATCCGTTGCAATAGCCATCTCTGAACCTGGAGAATCATCAGAGCACCCACATTCGAATTCTATTTTCAGGGGCTTGCAAGTTTTATTAACTGATGATGATGATGTAAACAGGGCTGTGTCGCGGAGACTGCTTGAGAAGCTAGGCTGCATTGTAACTTCTGTTTCATCTGGATTAGAATGCCTTTCTACTATTGGTCCCGCTGGAAACTCTATCCAAATTGTTTTTCTGGATCTTCACATGCCCGAGTTGGATGGTTTTGAAGTTGCATTGAGAATTAGAAAATTTCGAAGCCGAACATGGCCATTGATTATTGGCGTAACCGCTAGTGCTGATGAAGATGTGTGTGATCGATGTAATCAGAGTGGCATCAACGGAGTTATCCGAAAACCAGTGTTGTTGCAAGGGATTGCCAATGAGCTACGACGAGTCTTGCTGCAGGCAAACAACGGGATGACATAAGCTGTAATTTGCTTCAAGTAGCAAGCTCCACAACATCAGTCAAACAGGTTTACAAGATTAGCAGCTCCTTTTTCTCTCTTGTGCGGTTGAGCTTGTTATAGTTACATAGATAGTTTCAGATTTGATCACAGGTAATGGAAACTGTCTTCAAGACATCCTTCTATGTTAAAAGAACACAAAAATTCCAAAGGAAAGTTTGTTGGAAAATCATATACTGTAGAGCAATAAGAAATATCTGCAGAAATTGAGTAGAGTTGAGTTACTACTTGGCAATCAAAATTAGCAGTTATTTCTTTGTAGGTTTATCTGTTGGTTGAAGGCATGAAAAAAGACATCACAATTAATATAAACTATAATTTTTATTGTCAGAAAACTGCTTTCTCTTTAATTCGCAACACTGGAAAATAGTTTTATTATACATGTCTGAAATTCAAGTCCTGAAACGGAAATCATAAGCAATGTAGATGATACTCATTAATTTTTTGGACCAAAGAAAATGTGGTACTCTACTTGATGGATATTTTACATGACAATGTGTAATCATTTCAAAATATACTAATCTAAAACAGTGTTAATTCTGGATGTCTGGATGTTATTATTACGTGGACGTTATTGTAAATATGGAGGGATGTCTGGATGTTATTATTACGTGGACGTTATTGTAAATATGGAGGAAAACGGGATGTTATTATTACGTGGATGTAAACATGGAGGAAAGCGGAAGTAGAGACTTAATATAAAATAGAGTTGCTTTTGTTGATCCAGCGAGGCATGGGTAATTGGACAGTTGAGCATATTAGTTAACAAGTAGTTGCTCAGAGTCAGAGACGATGCAGTGTTTCCTTTCTTTAAGCTGTAAATAGCTGGGATGATTTTTATTTAATTTAATTTGGTTTTCTTTCATGCGGAAATGGAATAGGATATTTTGAGGCCAGAAAGTAAATGGAAGAGTATGGGTGAAGTTGAACTTTGCAGACTTTCTCTATTTATTTCCAAGAAAAAAGCTAGCCATGCATGAACCAAGTACGTACATGGACTCTTTATGTTTAAATATCCATCATATCAAAGTGGACTCCTTTTTCTTATCTTCCTCCCTCCAGATACACCCCACCCGACAAGTTGGGTTTGATATTATTTTAGTGTGGAATAAATTTGGCAATTGGGTTTTTGTGGAAACACATATTTTCCACAACCACTCAGGTGACGCCATGTGGAAGATGAAATATTTTCTAAGTCATCTTAATTGTGTCAATTAAATTCTATTTAATTGGCCTATTAATTTGATTTGATATGAGAAATATCTTCATAAGAACATCTTTAATCGATATGTCAAATAGCCACGTGGACATGAAATGACAAAATATAAAAGTTAAAGTTGCTCCAACTGAATAGTCAAATTCGACATAGATTTGAAGGTTATAGCATCTCCAACAGATATGTCTAAAGTGCCACATAAACATTTAACAGCTAGAAATAACATCTCACATCACTCCAACTGTGTTGTCAAAGCTGATGTGGAATGAAGGTTGGAGGTTCAGCTTTATTTTTGACATCCCAAAATCAAAATGTCAAATGAATATTTTAAACTTTCATTTATCATTATCATTTTTTATTTTTTTTCTTCTTTATCTTTAATGATTTGACTGTTATAATAATTATTTATTTGACATATCAGGTGGAGTGTAAAACTGTAAATATCAAATTGCCACATCAGCCATCAAATTTAAATTTGATGTTTAGTATTTGACATCTCCCTTGGAGATGCTCTTAAAAGATATATGTCAATAATATATAAAAAAGCTTGATGTCATATTATTTTGCTCCGTAGCAAAAAAACCCAAAACTCACGCCTCTCTCTCTCCCTCGCTCATGGCTTTGTGATGTCACCACCCTTTCCTGTGTTTGCGCCTTCTATCAAGTAAAGGAAAGCTTCATCCTTATAAGTCATTGCTAGGTTTCTTAACTTTCCAATGTGCGACTCTTTGCCTTCACATTCTCACACCGATATTGTCCCCATTTGGGGGTTTTTGTTTGATTTGAGTTTGTTTGATTTATGTTTAATTGAGTCTAGTTAACCGGTCCGCTCTGATACCATGTTAAATTTAGAGAGGGCAGGTCAACAGCCCACTACTAACAACATCGGTATTATCCCCAATTTAACCACCTACAAAGTCCAGGATGTGAGATGTTTTATCACAAAAGGCCTCAATGATATTAATAGTGAAATTATTCATTATATATTGTATTTTATTTAATTAAGTTTACATATGAAACTTACTATTCAACAATTCTACGTACCGCCATTTCTTCTTGTCAATGATTATATTCCAAATAGTTGACGTTAATATCCCTTCACAAAAATTCTTTGGTTTTGTCATCCTTTGCTTTTTGCCTATCAACTTCAAAAATATACATTTCTTGGAAAGTGGAATTGAGTCTTTGTCACAGGCGTAGCCATCTGACTCTCAATGATGTATTCAACCCGTATAACCTACCATGCATGCACTTAACTTTGTCATGAGCCAGACAGCTTTCAATTAATGTATCAGAAATCTCAATAAAATTCGTACAAATCAACAAGGGACAATTATCTTTAATATTGACTTAACGCACTTTAATCCAATTTGACATTTACTAATTACTTTCTTCATAATTGAAATTAGACACATCCCAACTATTTGAGTTCAAAACTCAAATTGTAAATGACTTAATTAGATTTTGGAAACCAAATGCATCGATCGATAGCTTCAAGCAATCTGATATTTTCTGAGTTTCTGACAAGATTATATATTAGGCAGTGGAGGTTGTCTCTAGGTGAGCAACAGGTGAGTCAAAATAGCTGATCTGTTTTAAGAATGATGCGTCTGAGTTTTCTATAATATAATATTGCAAGTTGAAGTTGGTCCAAATTCTATATTGCCTCAAACATGTACATGGCGTTGTATTCGTTCCACTGAAATAGTGTTTTCGCCAGGGGGTCTGAATGTTGAAAATTGTTGTTTGGATAAAGTGTTGGACTTTTCATGCCGGCCTTGGATTACATCAACTGAATCTAGATGTTTCGAATCAAACCAAAAACAAATCTACAACTTGTTTCGAATTAAACAATACCAACTTGGCAACTTGCTTCTTTACAAAATATTTAGTATATTCCTCGCATTATTTATAACTTGATTTGCCTTCACCGCAAGGTCAAGTCTTCATATCTGCTTTGTTTTAAAAACAAAGAAACCATTAAAATGTCAGCATTCAACGCAAAACCTATTAAGAATAAGATCAATTAGGAACGAGGTAAGTGATTCAACTCCTTCTAAGTTTTTATACGACGTCTTTGCTTTTAGTTCTATGCATTTTCCTATCTTTCATCATGATCTATTGGCTCTTATTATTGCACATCATCAACTAAAGATTGTCATATTTCTATTTTAATCTAATCTAAATGATAGGTAAAGAATTCGAATGGGTGCAGATGTCTGCTCTTTGGTAACTTGACTTTTATATAGTAATATATAAGACGTAAAATGATGAGCTTATTCCATTGTAATTCGTAAACTACTATTTTGATTTGATTTACTTAAAAATGTGACAAACTTTTTATTATTATCTCCTACTGATACGTGATGGTTGGCAATAATTTAAAGGAAAAAAAAAGAAGGCAAATTGCTATTACTATACCAATCGGCCGCCTCCTGTTTCTGAGCTGGTTAGAATAATAATCATATGGTCATATTCGTATCTAATGCTTCTAAAATGGGATGAAAGGGCTTCCTGCTCCTCTCTGACATGGATTTCTGCTGCCCCTGCTTGCTTTCAAGAAACTTGGATCTCTAAACCAGTTGTCACTTGGACTGACTGTTTTGTATTTTTTATGAACAAATTTTGAAAGTTGGGATTTGATAATCTGTTCAATCTGGATTCATCTGAAGCCCCTCAGGCATGATTGGGTTCAGTTTGCAGTACATTTTGCTGAGCTTTGAAAGGCCCGACTTGACTTGTTTTGATTTTAAAAATGGCCCATTGGCCATAGTCATGACATGATGAATTGCTCAATAACAAAACCACTCATCAATGAGAGGCTAGCAGATGAAGGCCCATATCAACAACTGAGAGTTTTTCCATGGTTTGTGCATCTTGTTTGGTGCACTTAAAAGGTCAAGAAACCCAACGTGACATTGAAAAGTATGAGCTTAGACTCTATAATGAGGGGCTATGTTGAGGGATTACAATGAGGGGGTTCAATTCAACAGTCAAGGGAGAAATGGGCCATAATTACGACCCTATGCTTGTTCATCTTGGTCGAAGGGAGAAATGGGCCATAATTACGACCCTATGCTTTTGGGCCAATCACGACAAGACAGCCTACAGCCTATTTCTAGCTCAAACTCAAGTACCCTTTTTATGTCCAATCAAATATGAAAAAGACTAAAAAACTTTAAAATATAAGCGATAATCCAAACTACGAAAGAAGAAAGAACAATATCTCACCCGCATTACAAAGGTGCCAAAAATGTCATCAAATTCAAACATAAGACCACTGATGTATTAATCAAATTCCTTTTCCACCGGTCTATACCCTCATTGGCAACCTTTATAGGTAATATTGAAAGAATATAACATTTTTACGGCTATCATAAACCAATCATCTATATTTAGCCTTTTGATATATAAAGAATAAACTAATAAAATCCGTTTGCAAAGGACAAACAGTGGTCTCCCCAATAAACAATGTAATTTTCAAGTAAAGAGCTGAATAAAATATAATTACATATTACAATAATATATTATTTATCAAGCACAAGTCTCCAAAACTAAGTTCCGAGGCACATATTTTAAATCGCATCTCCTCTGCCGGCAATAACTGGGCCAATTCCATGTCCTTATATGCTTGTCGACAGATTCAAAACTTATGCCTTATCCTTAATTAGCTATTAAAATTTAATTCTTTGTAAGAAGATCTGTCACCAGTCACAATCATTTTCGCATATACAAAGGAGAAATATGTTATCTTATTAGGTCTAAATTTAGAGCCTACCCTAGTATAGTATTTTTACCCCAATTACTTTTTATTATTTTCCTTCTCATTTTTTAATAAAAGGAAAGACAAACCAAAATTAAAACAAACAAAATGTAAGAGGGAACAAAACTTAAATTGCTGCAAAAATATGTTAGTTTCAATTTTACAAAAATTAGCCCAATCCATCCGAGCAAAAATTATAATGTCCTATTCAAACAGATCTCTAGTTAATTTCAATTTTTCTCTTATGAGAAATTAAATGGAATTTTATTTAGATCTTTAAAGTGCACGTACATATACCAAAAATATTTCATATGTATAATATAATTTTGAATATGAGATTACTGGTATACAAATTAATATTATTTTTACCGAATTATATCCCATTATATAATTTATATATAAATATATTATTGAAAGTCGCCTTCTCGTGCCTGGTGTGCCGCTGCACTTGGCTGCCGTATTCCATACAGTAAACTGTGTACCGCATTTGACGGGATGGAAACAAACACGCAGATTTGGACGGCACAGCTGAGAAATGTGCGACGTGTAAGAATCCCAACGAATAGACCGGTCAAACCGATCCATTTTGACGCCCCATTGGAGACCAAAGATGGAGAGGGTGGATGTGGACCCGACCACCTTGTTCTGTTTATTTTGTCAATTTCTCCCACTTCCTATTTTATTTGTTTTTTCTTTTGTTGCCCTCTGCTCACTTTTGATTCCATCTTCTCGTGCGTTTATCCCTCTCTTGGGCTGCGTTCTTGCACCACTGCTCAAAGTCTTTATAGTTTGTTTCAATTATAAACTCATGAATTTTAGTAAAAGTAACGTAAAATTCTTTTAAGTCCTTGGGTTTTAACAAATCCCTATTTTTATTCTTTTTGGGGCAAGAGTGGAACTAAAAAATTTCAAATGGGTGGGCTAATATTTTGTTAAACGATAAAACAAAATTAAGCCAAACCAAGAACAACTAAATTTTATTTTTTTGAACTTGAACGATTCAATTAACATGATATAAAACTTGAAAACTACGACTTTTATTAACTAGCTAGCCATAAAAGTGAAGAATTTGCACATATATGGGAGCTGGCTGGGGTGGGCTAAATGTCAAAATCTTGAAATTACCTGCAATACAAAGTATTTTTGACCAAGGTTGCACTGGTCTATAGTCAAGATTTCACCGTTATTACGTGATCATACTGCAGTATTATTATATAATTTCTCTTTAATTATAGAAAAAGTGCCTAATTTAAAGCACAAACTTTTGTAGTTGCATAGGAAATGCTTGAAGCATTTGTTTACGTTATCAAATTGTCCATCTCTAGGGAACAAAGGGCCTTTAGTTCTTTTTTTTGGGGGGTAAAAGGATGAGGGCAGCGCCCCTAACTACAAACAAACTAAGCGGGGTTGGGCAACCCCTACAATATCATCCTACACTAGGATTGTTGCAGCCAGGAGGCACAGTATCAAATAAGCATAATCCCACATCAATATTAAAGCTCCAAGTGGCCAGTCAGTCAGCTAAGCGATTCTTCTCTCAGTAAATATGCTTGACATCACAGATATTCAACATATTCATGAGGTTTCTACAATTCGCAATTAAGCCAGCAAGAGGATGCAGCTCATCAACAGCAGTCTTGTTGATTAAGTGGACGTCAATGGAGTCCATCTCAACAATCAAAGGGGAAAGCTTTTATCAACAGCCAGCTTCAAACCAAAGAATAAACCCCATATTTCTGCTATCAAAAGGGCCTTTAGTTCTTGAATTACCAAAATTGTAACTTAAGGGACCATAATTAATTAAACGTATAACTGTTGGATTTGTTTAATTGATGAGAGTTCACCAAGGAATTTTATAATGTTTCTCGAAATATGATAAGGAGGAGGGGGAGAATTACTTTTCCCTCATTGAAGGACATTCCCAAAAGTTCAATATTCTTTTGGTCTTATGTTTTATGTCACTGATGATATATCAAAATACAATTAATATAAATGAGGCAATTTGTAGAGGACAAGCACAAATCTTTTTCATGTACAAATCCCATCCTAGGATTTTGATGTGATTACTTCTTTTTTTAAGCCTAAAGGCAGAATATTCCATGATTCGTAGTGACCGTATGGTATACATAAGATGTTTTGTGCATGTCTTCTTGTACTATCCAATCTGCCACAAACCTGTTTTAATTATATTGGAACTTTGAGAAGATTTTGGCCCTAAGTTTTTTTGTAAGTTTGTAACACTTTCTTTTGTTTTATAGGGATTGGGAGCTGATATATTCATGAATTGTATCTTTCTTTTTGTTTTTGATTTTTTTTATTTTATATATACAAGTGTTATTGGAGGAGAGAGGTTTTCTCACATACACACTGTCAAGGTGACATGGAAGTTCGAAATCAAGATCACTGATTTGCAAATCAAGACCCTTTTCCACTGGACTAGACTCTATTGGCTTCATGAATTGTATTTTTTACTATATTATAAGGGTCGACCGACAATTTGACCTATTCCAATCCTGAACAATTTTCTCCATCTTCCCTCACCAAGTGGTCAATCCTGGACATTAAGAAGGCAGTAGTATTTGGTGATCAAACATGATTAGGAACATCAATATATACTTTTCTACCTCCAAGATTAGTAACAAATAACTAATGTTTTTGTTTCCAAACTCATTAATTACAAATATTATTTGAATACAATATCCATCGAAAGTAAGTAATCAGTACAATCGCCTTGTTGGAAATCTTCTTTTGGATAAGATAAATACATTTTTATTTTTATTTTTATTTTTTTGGTTCTCAATCAATTGATTACATATGACCAATCACTTTCAATTGAATTATTTTTCAGAAATGATTATCTAAGATGACCTAACAATTTTATGAAACCACGTTAATCATACGTAAAAACTTGGGGTTTTTCTTTGTTAATTAATTTCAACCTACTTGCTCATTTATTTGTTGTAAAAGTTGCCTCCTCACTGTGGAGAAAGGACTTGATGATGGCGTACGTGTACTCCATGACAGGATCATCAAGCCAACAAGTGTTTCGATTTCTCCTCTTGTGTGATGTCTACTTGCAGCACCACCATCCAATTTAAGTTTAATTAATTTATAATTTCACTGACTTTAATATAAAAAGGGATTAATTAATGGGTGGTTTACAATTCATTAATCTAAGCTTAGTGGATTCCCCTTTAAAAAATAAAACATAAAAAATAAAAAATAATGAAGTGGCTTTTCACAGCCTCAGAGATATAAACAGTTGCAAGTGGTCATGTGCTTACACTGAGGAAAGGCAATTGGAAGAAGAAAAGGAGGGAGAGAATATGTTTTGTTTTATCAATGTGTGTGTTGATGAGGATTATTATTATTAAATTAACAGAGCTAGTAATTATTGAAGCAAAGGGGTCCCATGGATGGACATTGCGACTTTAATTAGCATTTTGAATGTTGATCATAATTTTATATTGTGGTTTTTAAAACTAGGGCACGTGAATCCATGTGAAGGGGGTCCTCCATGTTGTTAATTACTCTAGGATCCTTTGAGTGTTGGGTAGAAAATCCACTAAAGAGGTTGATTAATTAACTGTAAACACGTTTAAAGTTTTGATTAACTTTTTACAACTACTTGCTGGCCCTTGGAAAAATTGACTGATGATATAGATTGCTATTTCTATTCCATGGAACTCTGATTAATGCATTAATAATTGATCTCCAGAACCATGTTTTTTGTTTTCCAATTTTTATTTACCACCATCCATAAGGGAAATGATTATTTTTCTATTCTAAATGAACTCGTTCAAACAAAAAAGTGCAGTATGATTTCTTCTACAAATATCTAAAACAATCCAGAGATAATTTCAAAAGTAATCCACATAAATATTGTTTTTTTTTAATGGATTTAAAAATGTATGTTATTAAATAAGGTGAGTATTTTTCCAATCAAATCGGAACCTCATAGGTCTCGTTCCTAATAAGGAGAAGGGGAATTGTCACATAACTAGTTGTAAATAATGTAGGAATTAGGGAGTTAACAAACTAGGTGTATTCCGTTGAGAGTATCGGAGATGGAGGTCTAGCACAAAGAGCTTAAAGATCTTCAGCCTCTCCAATTGGTTTTGGGTTGCATGATTGACATTCCTATATGATATCAGACTATCCATGTGGTAGGCTCAACGAACTCACATGCCGCCAAATCACCTGATAAAAATTGTTCACTTATAAGGCACAAAATTAAGATATTAAAATTAAGATGTTGAGAGAGTATCCCACCTCTAAAATTAAAGTCATGTCTAATAGTTCAAGATTGTGATCCCTCTTCACCCAATGCTAATTGATTTTGAATTGAAAACTCACATTCTAATAAGTTAGCGCTTCAAAAGTTAGATAAAGAAGTTAACCGATTGCGTGAATTTGACGATATTTTTGGATTGTGGATCTAACAAGTTCATCATCTTCAAGAAATTGATATTTTTATATAAAAGTCATTACGCCTATTAGAGTAATTTTACAAGGAATAATTGTCATTGCCTTTGAACAAAAAATTATTCTAACAAAGTAATAGTATATATACTAAATAAAAAAGAATAATTTCCCTTTTTCATGTTTTACGTCATTTCATTTAAATATGTATTTATTGTTCATCCCTACAAGAGCATACAAAAACTTATGCAGAGTTTGGTATCTGATTTGAACATGACATTTCCTTTTGGACTCAAAGATAGTATGAATCATGATTCAACTCAAACGTTGTCTTACTCGAAAAAAAACAAACAAACTTTGCACACATTTTGATTTCCTAGGCTGCTCATTTCATTCATCTTTTTTGAGAATAGATTGTATTTCATTAAATCCTTAAAAAACATTAAATGATAAAAACTAGCATGTTAATAGTGGCCTCGTTAAAACCTTCTTGTAGAAACCAAATGGGGCAAAACCCATAATAGAAAAGAGATGCATATACAATTGAACAGAATTTTTAAATCAGAGAAAACCCTGCCCACACGTTACATTAAATTGGGGGGGAAAACGTGTAGAATAAAATAAAAAATACCTATCAAAAACCCCTGATGATAAAGCCAAAAATAGACCTAGATGATCATTGAATTCTTCTTGGCAAAACAGAGAAGTTAATTGATTGTTATTTTATTTCAAATCAGATAGAGAAGGTAAAATTCATTTTTTTTGCCGCCACAGAAACCCCTCTTTTTTTCACAATTTCTCTGCAGAACTAATTGGAAAGCTGGTATGTATACAAGTTCAGTTCGTTGGACTAACCCTAGTTGTCATTCATTTGACATAAATCCTTTTGAAAAAAAAAGGAACATTAAAAAAATAGAATCAAAAGTTAGGTCACATGTTTTTCTGGTAAGCTTTCCTGAATGTTGGGTGCAGTTGAAGAGAAACTTGAGGTGTAGAATTGAAGACAGAAAAGATGTTGATTAAATATTAGCTGCAGAAACCAAAATTAAAGCTTGTCAAAAGCTCTCCAATTATTCTGACCACAAAAAAAAAAACAGTTCTGTAATTATTTACTATATCTTCCAAGTCCAATCCATCATATCAGATAATAAACTATAAATCATTGACAGATATAATAAAAAACTAGATTGAAACCAAAATTCCCCACCAAGAAAATTACACAGGAAATAACTAGAAGGGGAAATACACCAGATCATGAACAATTAGTAAATCACAGAACTAAATTAAAAGGTCAGAACCCCAATTGAAAATTAGAATTACATCAATTCTTATCTTTTTCATTGCAAACTGATCATCAAAAGGCAGTAAATTAACTCAAAAGAAGAAGTTGAGCTAGCTAGCTTTTATACTATAACATCCAGAAGACGCCCGAAGTTTTCTCTCTTCTAGTGTTCTTAATTCACATCCCTCCCTCTCTTGCTCTCTCTCTCTCTCTATAACTCCTTTCTAAGATTTATATATTTCAATACAACAAAATGGAAGCACAGGCTTCAATTTTGATCTTGTCCTCAAAGTTTCAGTAAGGTGGTCTTGCCCAAGCATAGGCTTCATGGCCAAGCTGTCCATGGCCACCATTTGGGATCAGATTTGGAGGCAGATGATGACTGTAAATATTAGGCAGCCCTCCAGATGAAGGGTCAGGCAGCTGCTGCTGATGCTGATGCCCTCCACTCCCCAACTGGGCCCCACTGCTCCCACCCCCAGTTGGAGAATTCCCTGAACCCCCATTGTTATGCCCTCCTCCTCCACTTCCTCCTCCTTCTTCATCTTCCTCAAGAGGCAGCCTCTCATATGTAGCATTTGCAAATGTTGCTGCCACCACCATCACTGGTCCTGCTGCCACAAGTGACCCCACCACACTGCCCCCAACCACCTGCCCGTTCCCGGCCGCCAAGTACACCGTCAGCCCCGTCGATCCGGGAGGGGCGGGCCCGGGCAGGAAGGCACCACTCAGAGACAAAATCTCAAACCTTCCTTGTAGTGCCACAACAGCTCCAGGCGCCGCAGGTTGTCTGAGCGTTACATTCGCCACTGAGCCACTCCCGCTGAGGACACACACCCCTCTCTGCCGCCGCCTCGCAAACTGGGCCACGCTCTCCGCCACGTCAGCGCCTCCGGCCACCTCCATGACGTGGCTGCGGAGGGAGTTTGGGCTGTCCCGGGTGACGAAGATGGGGGGTTTGGGCTTGTTTTTGGATCCCGGAGGGCGGCCTCTTGGCCTGCGGGATCCAATCTCGACTGCTCCTTCTTTGGGCTCATCTTGGTCTCTGTCTTCATCTCCGCCGCTGCTTCTGCCGCTGTTGTTTTCGTTTATGGAGATTTCGAGCTCGCGCTGCTTGTTGAGTGCGGCCGAATTGGTGGCTGCCGAGTCCATGCCCGGCAGCCCCAAGTTACCACTCCACCAGGGGTTAGCCAGAGTGGCAATTGTCGATCAAATTTAAGGAATTGTAACAAGAAGAGTATATAAAGACAAGCTACTTATTTTTTTTTCTTTCCTTGTTCTCTTTTGTTTGAGAATTTGAGATCAAGAAGTCAAAGGCATATGTATATGCATACAGCTCATAATATACTCGCACAACACATCAAGGCGTAAAAGAAGATGAAAAAGAAAAGAAGCAAAGCAAGCTTCTATAACCTAATAATACTCATATACTCACAACACAGGAAAAAAGAGGGAGCGGCCGGAAGTTGATGAGAGAAGTTTGGGGGAGAGCTAGAGAGAGCAGTAGCTAGGAGTTACAGAGGTGATGAAGATGTAGCCCAACGATGATCATCATCAGGCGATGGGTGATGAGGTTAGTGGAGAGAATATGGAACAGATGCAAAAACCCTTAAGCTTGATTGATAGAATCAATTAAGCACAAACAAGAAAGAGAGAATATTAATTAAAATTAAGCAAGGCAGTACAAGTACAGAGAGAAAAGACTGAAACGAAACTTAAAGACAGTATATTTATATAAAATACAATAATTAAAATTAAAAAAAGAAGAAGGGAAAGACACAATTAAGTGTTTGTGTGGCTGGGGTTTGGTGTTTAATAAGCTAATAAGCTAATAAGCTAATAAGCTGCTAAGCTCTGTTGTGATTTGGGGAGCTGAGGATTTAACCCTTTTTTTGCCTTTGTCTCGATCTCTCTCTTGATTTCTCTTGGATATCTCCTCTCTCTGTCTGTCTGTCTGTCTAAAATAGTAAGCAGAAAAAGATTAGTGATGTCTGCTTTTTTGGAATGGGAGGGAGAGAGGTTCTTGGGAAGGTTAGGGTTTCGTGGGGTCGCGTGCGCGTGGGAGGTGGGGATCACGTCGTTGTCTCGGGCCCAACATATATACATATATATGAGCCTATAGATACACAAAGTGTGTGTGTTTTGTCTGTGAGTGTGTGTCCGTGTGCGCCACAGCAGCGTGTAATAAACAGAGCTAATTCAGCAAAAGCTGGAGAGGACTGAGAGTGAGAGGACCTTGTGTGGATGGTGTTTGCTCTAGCTACTAATACTTACTATTGCCACCTGCCTCGGTTCCTTTTCTGGTTTTGCAGTTTTTTCTTATTTTGGGTCTTAACCTACATTCTGTTTTTGCCTAAAATGGAAATCTACCCGTGATTTCTTTTCTAAAAGACAGGGAAATGTAAAATAATAAGGGCACTGTTTTGTTTTTGGAAAAAATAAAATGGAATTTTATAAGGGTTCTATTAAAAACTCATCCAGCTGGTTCTACGAAGAAATAAAGTAAGTGGGTAAACTCAAACGTACTAAGTTCTAACCTTGATGGACACAAAATTACCTGATGAACGTTTGGCAAGGATCCAATCCTAGAGACTTGCAAGTTGCTATGTTTTCTCATCTCATATCAATCCTTTTTTAAGGGAAATATGATAGATTACATTCATAATTCAGGTCCTAAAGCCATCAGTCACAAATACTAATATAAATAAATATAACCACATAGTATTAATGCAAATATGAAAGCACAGTAACCACATGAGGTTAATCCAAATAGGACGGAGTCCACCAGCAACATCAAATGCACAAGGTGTACACTCATAGCCACACAGGGCCTAAGAAATTCCGACAAAAGAGTCGCTGGAAAAACCAGACATATACCTCAGCAACAAACTACAACTCCAACCTTTTAACTATGACAAGTAGAAAATACAAGTACAAACACACAACAAACTCAAAAAAAGTTAATACACTTATTACAACTAATTGCACACAAAATGAGTAAATAAAAGCCAATTTGTCACCACGTCGTCACCAATATAGCCAAGCAGCCACCAAAATGATCAGTCAAGAGGGAGGGGTTGTAGGGATGGGTGAGAGAAGAGGTAGAGAAGGGAGGGCAAGGAAGGAGGGAAGGAGGGATGAAGGCCACGGAACCCGAAAGGGGGTTATGGCTGAAACTTTTATCTCTTTAGCGTTTTCTCTCTCTAGAGAGAGTTTTTCAATAATTTCTTGGAGTCGATAACATTATACGTTTTAGTGAAATGCATTTTTAACTATAATAAGTAGATAAATCATTGTCATCGTCACAATTAAGATTAGATTTCTCCTCAGTAACATTGAGTGGTGTTTGCTCTAGCTACTACTACTCACTACTGCCACCTGCCCTTGGCCCCCCTTTTAATAGGTTTTGCAGTTTTTCTCATTTTGGGTTTTAACCTACAGTCTTTTGTTGCCTAAAATGGAATCTACCCATGATTTCGTTTCTTAAAGAGAGGGAAATGTAAAATAATAAGGACACAGTTTTCTTTTTTGAAAAATAAAATGGAATTCTTTAAGGTTCTATTGAAAACTCATCCGTACAGTTAGGTCAATTGTGACGACGTAAAGCAATTAGGTAAACTCAAACATACTACGTTCAAACCTTTATATCAATGCAAAATTGCCCAATAAAGGATTGACAAGGATCAAATCCAAGAGATTTGCAAGTACTTGTTATGTTTTCTCATCTCATATGAGAAAACGATTTTGATAATATCATATGGTATATGGTACGATGCATTTCTAACTATAATAAGTAGATAAATCATTGTCATTGTCACAATTAAGATTAGATTGCTACTCACTAGGATGGTAAAATTTTCATCTTTGATTAGAAAAACATGATTGACGGAGTACGCAATCACACATTTGAAGAGATCACAATGGTCTTCCATATAGTTGTATTTCTTTGCTTTTTCAAGGAGATGCAATGCTTGAGGATTTTTGCCCTATCAATAAATAACCTATTTGCTTTTGCCATATATTATCTCCTCGGATGCCGATTTTAGGACCATCAAAATAAATACTAATGATGCACTTTCTAAATATGGTGGCAGAAATAGTTGCGGTGATGGTCATGTTCTAGAACTAAGTGCGAACAGGTTGGAAGCAGTGAGGTTCAATTAAATAAACAAGTAATTAATGAGTTGATGGTAATTTAGAATCATAGATTTGACATAATAACAAAATTTAAAAATGAATCCATAAGACCGACCAATGATTACAGCATTATTGGCAGAAATTTTGGAAAGATTAGATGTAGATGAGCGCAAGTTGAAGTTTTTTATTCAGAAACAATCCTAAGCTGTGGCTTTAGAAAAGCAATAATTGTTGATATTACTGTTGGAGGAGGAAGTTTTGGAGCAGAGGGGAAGAAGGGGACAGAGAGGTAGAGTGTTCAGAAGAGAAAATTAAGGAATTGGCATGTCTTCTAGTGCATGTTTTGTTTATACACATTCAGCATTGTAATCTGGTGATAGAGATTTAGAGCCGAAAATTTGCATCCAATATTGTAATCAGCTAACTATTTAAGGATTTTAGCCTACCCCCATACTGTAGCTAAGCTACCATCATTTGATATAATTTCTTGTTTAAATATGTTTAATTCAGATAGTTGCAAAGATCTTTAATTAAAGTGTGCGAAATTATCCATTTATATTTATTAAAGAAGAAGGTGGAATCTGACATGCTGCAAAGTTAGATTTTGTGTAATCCAGATTTGGAAGAAGAAGAAAAATGTTAATCTATTGTTTTGTTTTTCAGAAAGAAAATAAAATAAAATAATTGTATTCATAAATCACAGATCATAATTATTGTATTATTAATTTTTTAAGTAAATTTGTGAGATCTTATTATTTGAGGCAATCTAGCATATAAAACACAACCCAATACATAGTAACTTTGGTTTGATGACGAGGATATCCAACAACAAAAAGAAATGAAATATACATGGTGGAGCATCCAAGGTGCACTTTAACTTTCATTACAATGACATATATTGGAGTCATATGGATTTTCCCAAAGCTTTGGCAGCATATATATACAACCCACAAGATGGCCCCGAATCTGCAAGTCCCATATACGATATATACTAGAAAGCTCAGTTCAGAGATTTTTCAACTAAATTTATTTAAGGGACTCCAAATTTTATTTCAAAAATCCAAACAGTTCAAGCATCATCTATGAGCACTAGAACATATAGAGGTTGATATTTCATGGTTTCCATTGTAGCAATTTATTTTTTAATTTTGTGGTTAATTTTATTAAAATAAATTCATAATATGTATGAGTGTGACATGCAGCAATGGCCAAGAGCATGTTTTACACGATGCATTTATAGATGTGAGAGATATATGTTCATGTTTTGTTAAAACAGTAAGCAGACACATGGACCATCGTGTTGCTTACATCTTCAACAAAACCAAAGGATGTTTCGTACATTGACAATATTTCCAAAGCCAGCGCAATTCATTTCGTCATCTCATTATAAATTATAATTATTTGTAAATGATGGTTCAACTTTGGAAATAGAAGTTGCGTCTTGTAGCTCCAGCGTTACAAGAGATTAAGAATTAGTCTTTTGCTACTATTTTCTTACTTTAAAAAATAAAATCAAGCCGACATGATTTAGTCCATTGAAAAATGATCTTAATTTGCAGATAAGTGTTTTCAAGCTCGCACTCCCATGACACCACTGTGTGAGAAACCCATGTATATCATATAGGGTTTAGATTATCGGTTATATTCAAAAACAAAAACAAAGATCTGTCTAAACATATATGACAAAATTCTATTATTGATCAACATCGACAAGGGATTGAAAAAGTCCGTAGCTATCTGCTATGCAAAATCTTGTGAAATTCAAAAGCAGCTTCGTCGGAATTTCATTAACAACCTTCTTTTTGGATTAGTGACTTACTTAGCATATTATTTTTTACCAACTTTCTTTGATTAGTGACTTGGTGGGCTTCTTTTACCACGCCTCTTCTTCATTTCACATTGCCAATAAAGACTTCGGTGGCCTAAATGTGACTTCTCTGGGGTCAAGAGGCCAATAGTATCTGGGTAAATTCCATCTCCTGCTGCTATTTTTACATTGATCTTTGATTATTTTCCCGGTTTAAGCAAATTGTTGTCGAGTGTCGGCAGGTTTCATTTGTTAAACTAGATTAAGTCATTTAAAAAAATAAAAACAAAAACAAAACAAACTTAATTAAGTCCCGCGTACCCGACAAAATATATATAGCTATTTTATGGATGTGCACTCTCATCAGTGGGGGCCAAGAAGGACATCACCGCCTTATTAGCCCCTTTATTTGGGTCATATACGTAATCTCCTATGGCCCTATACCTAATCCCCTTTATTGGAAGAAATAATGAGCTGATTTGTAATTTCACATCAAATCAGTCATCCCCACTTGGCCATTGGAAAATGTTTAGGTCCAAATTGGGCAAATTCTAAGGTTACCACAAGGAACTTGCTTGTTCTAGTTGAGCTGCAAATTGCATTGCTGAGAGAAGTCTTATTTTGACTAGAATAACTTGCCGGCCACCAAGGTCCAAAGTAGTTGTTTTGAGATCCAAATTTACAAGGATGACGCTTCATAGGCACCCAAGTTGACTTGCCATCAAGCCTACAATTTGCTTCCCTGATTATCTAATAAAATAACCCTAACCCAAATATGGCTTACCTGCTATTCAAATATGACAACTCTTGTAACTCAATAGGTTAAGAGCATTTACCATGTATCCGAGGTCCTCCAATTCTCCCCCTCCCCAAATTTTACTTGTATAAAAGATATGAAAAGTTTTGCAACAGACTAGAGTCTCTGGAAAATCACGAAGCTGCTTCACAACTTTGTCCATCTAGAATTCAAAATTTTACCATCTAAAATTAGTTTCTTTGACTAAAAATATCATGAAGTTAGAGAGTTGGCTCAGTTTGATACAGAGGCAAATTACCCATCACCATCAGACTAAAATAGTTTGTACTATATGATAACATTGACTAGAGTATAAAATGCCCACCCTAACCAACAAACTGAATTCTAATACTTTCCTGTAACACGGCAATGCTGCTTTTTAGCCAGGTAAGGCCATGCCATTGTGTTTGTGCCCCCACAATAAATGCTTCCACTTATGTAGCAAGCTGCATTCAAGAGTATGTATGCATATGCATGAACGTATGTATGTATGTATGTACCTAGGCTGGTATGTATGAATGCCGGCATGGTTTCTTCTTATGATCAGTTTGCATGATGCTTTAATCGAAAGATGCCATGAGACAGAAAGCCATGCTTTAGAAAGAGCAAAGTGTAAGGTTTTTTAAAATGTAAAACAAGAAACAAATTTTCAGTATGTGTTATTGTACAATTCAACAAGCAGCTCACCTCCAGCTGCTGCCCAATCCTTTCAGGCATAATATCTCTATATTGAGAAATAAAAAATATTTCCTTCTGCTGATCAGCTCTGAAATCATTTTCACATGCTGTCACGCTGTTTGAGTGAGATGCATTTGCACCGACGATGTTACTGCATATGGGCCAACATTTTTCTTTTGATAAAAAATTTGGGAAAGGAGCTTTCTATAATTCTGGTTCAGCTATGCATAAAGATTCTGCGAATCCTGCAAACAAGAAGCAAACCAACATCAGCCACACAAGTTGATTAAGCAATCAAGACTGCAAACGTATACCATCATTTATTGATCAAAGTAACAAACTACCCTGAATGGGCCAACATAGAAAATTGCTAATGAAGTCTAAAATGGCAAAAGACCCATCAACATAGAAAAGTCTGAAACACTGGTGAACGGTTGAAAACCCACGCCCAACCGAAAAACAAAAGAAAGAATAGGAGAATGGGAGGGGGGCTGTTCAGTTTTAAGGATTCTTGTGTAGAAGCCAACAATTCTTACAATGTAGGCCTCTAATTTAATATCGGGAACTTTGTGGAATTGACGGCTATGGGTTGTGGAATGAAAGAGATAATTTAACAATCCATACCACAATTTGAATCCCATACATTTTTTTCTTTGGGTGGATGACATGAATCCTATTTCTTAGCAGCTGGGGTCCTACTCCTACTTCAGCCAATGTTATTTTTAGTCTCCATTCACTCTTTTTTTGCCCATTCGCTTGAATGTACTGTTCCATTTTCCTTTTTTCATTTCAGTGTGACCTTAGATCTTCCTTGCACATGATCCAACCATCACTAGTTCCTTTTTCTATTTTCCTCTTTGAATGTTGCCACCCCCTCTCTTTGAATTGTTACCGTCATTCCCAAATCTATCTTAATAATTCATAATGACAGACATCCACTCCCACTTTCCACATATGCTTCTTAACTATCTCCATCTCACCAACCCCACCTCCCACTCACATACTTTTGATCTCTCTTTTCCTGTGATCAATTTGTCCATCAGTCAAAAGCATAAGCATCTCTATCAGACTACAATGCATAATGTTCAAAACCAAGATATCCTTGCCTGCTAAATAAGATGCATTAATATTGCAATAAGAGAGCATATACCATAATGAACTTTTACCTAAAGAGAACGTATATGATTAAGAAGGAAACCACAAAATATGCCACAAGTCTACACATTCTCCGACTTGATTTTTTCTCAAATACCTACATGGCAAACAACTTCATCTCTCAGCTAATCTCCCATAAATGAGAAAATATAAAAAGGAGAGAGAGAGAGAGAGAGAGAGAGAGAGAGAGAGAGAGAGAGAGAGAGAGAGAGAGAGAGAGACGGAAAAAGTTAGTATAGGAGATCTAGTTTGGGTACCATCTTAAACCGATCCATTGTTCCAGACAATATACCCCTTGATGCATCCATGTGATTGCCCTGGTTTTGCAGTATACTCAAAAAAGTTAAAACATATATACAATAGTTTTTTAAACAACGAATTTAATAAGGAGTGTCTAAAAACTGTACAAGCATACCATTCGGTCAAGCAAACGATTATGACTCTCCACCTCTTCATGTATATCACCTGTTAACTGTAAATAAAACCCAGATCATTTTCCATTCTTTCCTGTATTTACTTATTTATTTTAAATCCTTTGTCTAGGCAAGTACAACATTTTCATTTTGTAAGATTTAAACATTGATCAATCTCCAGCCCATCTCTTTTCTATCTGCACTAATATATAAATCAATAACATCAAGAGGAACAGTTTCTTTCTAGCATCAGAGTTGTGTACAATCCATGCGTGCAAGAACACATATTGTATAACACTAATGACAGTATATGATGACATTGTTGAAGGTATGTATAGGTTTGCAGGAGTTTAAAAACGTGTGATCAGGTGCATCTAGACTTATCAATGGTAAATAGACAAGCTGTGTCTGTACGTAATGTAATTGAACACTCTGCACCTCTTCTGGGGACTGTTCCTGTAAAATTATTCAATGATACTCTATGCATCACAGAAATTTATCCAATGATGTTAATAATCGAGCATATCATAACCTGAATGCATTCATAAACATTATTGTAGCTAATAATGGCGTTGACAAACATAACTGACAAATCTGATACACTGGATGGCCTAAAGATTGACCTGAGTTCATCTTGAGGACCATGACAGCAAAGGCAATACAGGCCAGATTCCCCTGAACCATCTCATGCTTATGCATCAGGCAACGATGTTTGTAGGATTCTAGTTATAACATTTGAAGAAAAGTCTGTAATGATGAATGTTCTACTTCCACTCCTAAATAGATACAGTCAAATCAATTCCTAAACATCCGCCATGCAATGGCTACAGCATATATATCCACTGTCTAAAAGAACAGGGTACATATCAAATTTACAATGTTGTAGAAAGAGATATCCATTAATAACATATAAAGCATGTTAAGGTATTTTTGAAAAGAAGGTTGAAATCAACAATTGAATGGCCAGTAAAGAGATCTTCTTATATGGAACTCACTCTCTTCAGAAAAACAACTCTGTCTTGTAAACTTTGCACGGCTTTGTCATTGTCATGCTCATTAATGTCATGGGAGTATGAGGAGGAGGCCCTAAGACCACCTTCCTCGAGACCATCTAAAAGAGCTGATTTGGAGGAACGGTGCTCCCTACAAAAAGAGTGAACATATTCAAGTATTAGACAAATTTAGTCTAAATACAGTTCTCACCTGGGAAACCTACTACTCCTAAATAAATTAGTACTCACTATGTCAAATTATTTTACAATGCATATTGGTTCAAAACTACAACATAATTGGGGTTGACACCAGCCCCTTGAACTAAAACTCAAAAGTGACATTGAAAATGAAGTTCAAAATTGTGGTAGCAATGGTTTGTGGCATGGTTTTGCAAGGAACAAAGCTTTTTGTTAAAAAAGAACTAGAAAACAAGTTGAATATACACATAATAGTACTATGCTACGACAAAACAGAAGAAACATGGACTTCGTAGTATTTTTAAACTATGAATGCTTGAAGCAAGTACCACCAGTTTATATGCCTAAATCCAAACCGAACAGTCAAAGAACAGTTAATTGTGTATTCTCACAAAAATAACACAAATCTAAGGGATCGGCCTCTTGAATTATGGCCGCAACTTAAAACTTTCAAAAATTCAACCGGTTTTGCACCATCATGCAAATCAACACCTTATTCCCTTTCTTACAGGTTTCATTTTAACTAATCCAGACTATAACTCAATGCCATATAAACATTTAGCTGAACTAATCCAAGACCATTCATCACCTACATTAGCAATTCTAAACAAAATCCGTGAAAAGCATTTTCCTTGGTACTTTCTCTGAGAAAATAAAGTAGCATTGCTCTATTCTAAACTTGTAAGTAAAATGAACGCTAAATTTCCCTTACTATATCCAAAATTTGTTTGCTCTCATCAAGAAAATAACCTACATTAGTAAAATTTACCAAGATTAAGGCTTCCGATAGTCGCAGATGGAGCTCGTACTCAATGCTAATTATAAGATCTAACTAATCAATCTCGATATCAATACTCAAATTGCGTCTAGATAAAAATAAAAATATCCTGAAATTTCTTAAAAGCAAGATCTTGTTATATGTAGAAGAGATGTAATATATTTGCATTTATAGAAACGAACCTTCTGTAGCTCATTGGTTTCATGCTTTCAATATTGGCAGATTCGGCGTCGTTTTGCGCTTGTAAGAGTTTGAATTTGGAGGAGGAAATTGAATCTGCTAATGAAGTTGAAGAGTGCAAGAGTTAAACTTTCAAATGGTTGATGCTCCGTTTGGTTGCTGAGAAAATGTGGGAAAGGAAAATGAAGGAGAGGTGATGGAGGAATTGAATTGAACGGAAGGGCAGTTGATGGTTTTCGACGTGGTGCCACTGGCTGGGCTTGCCGCCAATAGGCTCAATGGTCCAACTATGATCCAAGTCTTTGCTTTTTAGGCCCAACAATACTTTGGTGCAGGCTTCCAAATTAATTGCGGGCCTAACCCATACCCTTTTTTTGTTTCTTCTTTTTCTTTTTGTATTTGTTTTGTTTTCTTTACACAAATGATACTTGGGGAGAGGCAATTTGAACACAAGACCTCGAATGCACGGGTAAATTGCTCTTAACTACTTGAACACGGATCTAGCAGCTGCCCGGCAGAAAATTTTCAGAAAAAAAAAGGTAGATATGTTACCCCAACCAAAAAAGAAAAGGAAACCCTATCTCTAGCTGCCCAGCCAGCCATCAACATATTCTTTTCTCCTAGTTACTCTTTGTGACTTTGTCCATAGAGAGGCAGGGTAGCTGAAAGGATTAAAAAAAAGGTAATCGAAGTAACCCAAAAAATTGAATGCCTCTTCCTCTCTCTCACTCTCTCACTCCGCCTCTCTGTGGGTGGTATTGTATTGTAGGCAAGGTGGAAGGGCAAGGCTCTAGCAAGAACCTCTAATTGAGGACTTAATATGAGAACACCGTTGGATTATATCCAACGGCTTTCCAAAAAGCAGTTGCAACTGAAATTATTGCACTGAAACACTCCCTTCATGCGCATGCTTTCTCCCCTCTCCCTCCAAAATATCACTCCCTCCAAGCAGATGCTCTCTTGAAGAACACAATTTTTATTTTCTGGTTTTATATTCTCCTCCCTCCCTGCCTACGGTCTACCCCTCTAATTCTCTATTATCCTCTTCTTTCGCATGCTATGTTCTCTCTCCCTCCAAAAATATCCATTCCTCTAAAAAACAGATGCTCTGTTGAAGAACACCATTTTTTTTTTGGTTTGATATTATCCTCCCTCCATCCCTACGGTCTACCCCTCTAATTCTCTTTTTTTTTTTCTTCATGAGCATGCTCTGTCCTCTCTCCCTCCAAAAAAAGAGATACTCTCTTGAAGAACACCATTTTTTTTTCCTGGTTTAATCTTCTCATACCTCCCTCCCCCCACGGTGTACCCCTGCAATTCTCTTTTCTCTTTTCTTCTTGTTTGGTCATTCATACCATACAAAGCAAGTTACATCTACCTCTGTAATTCAAATTTCTGTTTTCATTTGGCTAGTTTGGTGATTCTAGTCTGCTTCATCAAAGTGGCCTTGAGTTCATTACTTGATGATTGGAGACCACAAGTGAGCACTTGGCTCTGGTTCTATACTGTTGGTTTTCAAATCTTTGAGTTTGTTGGCATATTGGTCCAGCCCATGGTGGAAGAAGAAAGTAGTCTCCCACAACTTTCTGGCTCCTTCTCAAGCTTCACGTGATGAGTTTTGGAGGAGTGCTTTTGAGATGTTCTTTTTATAATTAAAGGGAATATGGCTGGTGGCAAATAATATTGCATGGAATGATGATGTCTTTGGTGGGAGACAATGCACGGTCCAATGATAAAGAATGTTCTTTCTCTTTGGCTGGCCATCACGTGGGTTGGTATGCGGTTTCCCTCATTAGGAGAGTTGCTGCATCGGTTTATATAAGGAGGCAGCAACCAAAGCTAGAGAGAGAGAACGTGTTGCACCAGAGAAGACGTCGTGAGAGAGAGAGAGAAGGGTGAGAACACCATCCGAAAGCCATCAGTCTTCCACTCTAATATTGTGAGAGTGAGAGAGTTAATTGTGTACCACTCTAAGTGTTTGAGTGAGGTAAAAGTGGGAGAGTATAGTGTGGTGTCATTGTACTTTCTATGTGTGTATCATCAAGCCCGGGCATTGGCTTGGTAGGATCTCTCTGTGTGTGTATGGACGATAACGTTGGTATCATTTATGTATCTTAATGTATTGACAATAACGTTAGTATGTATCATCTGTATCTTAATGTGTTAGTATGTATCATCTGTATCTTAATGTGTTGACAACAGTGTTAGTACACATCATTTTTGTATAACAATAGTGTTAGTAAATATCATTTTTGTATCTTATGTGTTGATGATAGTGTGAGTAGTATGGGTATGGGTATCAGATCTAAGTGCGGTCTTATAATCAAGCAATTTCTATGAAGCAATTTCTATGGATAAACGTCAGGATTTAAAATTCACAATAAAATACTATTGTAGATTTTTTTGGGGTGTGTATTTTTCTATTATTTAATAAAATACTATGGTTTTTGGAAGAGTGCGTCATTAATGCTTCTAACGAGCATCATTTTGTATGTTGTCACCACATTTAATGCTTTTAACGAGCATCATTTTGTATGTTGTCACCACATACGCCTCCTTCCTAGCACAGTCACCCGTCGCATTACCCATCTTTTTTCCTTCTCTCTCCCACTTTCTTTCTATGTTCCCTTTATCTCTTCGACATCCAAGTTTCCATTTTGATGAATTTGTTATTTTTTAAAACTTATAACATTAAAAAATATTAATATTCATACAAATGTCATTATTGTGCAGCCATGTGGCATTAAAGTATCATTTTGTCTACATTTATCTTTCAAAATTAACAAAATTGGAAAAATACACAAAAAATTTATACAAAATCCTTGTGATATTATATTCAACTATGAAGTCCAAAAATGCCACAAGGAGTGGTGCATCATTAATGATTCATACATGTGTCATTATCGGTTAGCTACGTGTCATTAGAGTATCATTTTGCCCATATTTATCTTTAAAAATTCACCAAAATTTTATAAATAATAGAAAAATACACCCAATATTTCTACAAACTTCGTGCGATAGGGGAATTTGAAATATGAATTGGAGGAAGAGTAATGAGCACAATCTTAGTATATAAGAAAACTTGACTTTGATAAATTATTTGAATTTTTTAAAGTGCAAATTATATTTAAAATTTCAAAACATGTAGAAAATATCACGAGAGAGAATTTTTTGGCGCATTTGTTTTCTTTTTGATGAATTTGTTATGATTTTTAAAAGTGAAAACATTAAATAAATAGTAATGAATGGAAGAGAATTACATGTGGCAACACTTAAATTGTGCATCATCAATGCTTCATAAAAGTGTCATTCTCGTGTAGTCATGTGTCATCAGAGTATAATTTTATATGTTATTATCTCTAAAAATTCACCAAAATTTCATAAAAATAAAAAACATATCCTGAAATTTCTACAAACTCCTGCTATATTATTTTTCAATATGGAGTTCGAAACTAAATTTGAGTTTGGGAAATTTGAAGCAATAATTGGACATAAATCATTTATATCCGTGCTTGACTTTGGATCAACTTGGTTAGCAAGCCTTTCTCCCCTTGTTAAATTATGTTGTAAGTAATACAAAGGACACATAATTGAAACCAGAAACATTTCTTGTGATACTCTAAACCTTTCTTCTGATACTCTGTTTAGCAAGTTTAAAAGAAATTAAAAAACCAAACAGATGAGCCAGCAACATAACACAAGCAAATGAAACGATGAGTTCGAACAAAATTGAACAAGAAAATTATTTTATTTTCTGTAAGTGGTTGCTAACCTCCAATGTCCCAACATCAACAATAAAAACCATTTTAAAAAAACACCTCTTAATGGAAATCCTCTTCTCAAAAAAAAAAAAAAAACCAAAAAAAACTGCATTCATGCTGCTAATAAACAAATTACCATTTCTTGAAGAAGCAATGACTGATCTTGGTTCCACAGGTATGACCAATCTTTTCACTTCATTTAAAAAATATAAACATATCATCAATTTCATCCCCAACTTCATTTATAATAATTATCAAATTTGCAGGGCAACCAGAGCCATCAATGCATAGCTGGAAATGTATCATCTCAGTGCACGATTAATACCTATCACTGTCATAAAGAATGACAATATCTGCAATAGCAAGATTAATACCAAGTTCGGCAGCTCTGATAGAAAACAGTGGAAGCAATGGCTTAAGTGCTTTTGGTGAACAAAACATGAAATGCAATATTATACGCTTGAAGTCAATAACAGAACATGAAATACTTGAAAAACAGGGATGATGATTCTGTGAAAACAGAAAACTGAAAAGGGATATTTGATACATTTCTGAAACGTAACCAAAGCTAATTAAACTCTACATGGTGCAAAAGGATATGTAATCAAAGCTACTAAAAGATATAATCAATCAAAAACACTCCCTTGAAAGTTCCACCTGCTTTGGTGCAAACATAGATATTAAGCCATAACATTTATCTCAAAGGCCTTAGACAATTGTGCAAGCATATGAGCAACACCATTTCAGCACCAAATCTCACCATTTGAAGTAACTCATCTTTATTAAAAGCTGCATAAAAGAATAAAATGTCAGGGAATAAGATATCAAATTAAAATTTCAAGCAAGAACTAAAATTCCAGCACACATGCCCAACCAGGACAAAACGATGATTGAAGTGCCCACCAAAGAAAATTAAGTTTGAAGTGTTGTATTCTTAAGCTACTGATAATACCCAAATAATAACCATGAGGAGAAATTTTCACAAAATCGTAATTACTCTCTGAAAATAAAACAAAAATAAAAATTCTAAATACTAACGCACAACTAGAACCCAAATTCAATCAAATTAAATCACAAATGCAAGTAGGATCTTGGATTCAATCAAATAAAATCACATACATATAGAATCCAAATAAAAACAAACATTCACATGGAATCCACAATTAAAGCAAGCTACAAACATCTAGAATTCAAATCAATCCTAAACTGATACCAAAACTTTGTATCAAGCATGGAGGTTAGAGCTTTACAAAATCGCACCTTGGGAATTGTCACCTTCACCTTCGAAGCAATTGGCCTCGAGCAATTGTCTTGTAGCTGATGAGGAGTTGAAGCTCCTGAATGTTCCAAGTGAGAGAGAAGCCATAGATTGTGAGAGAGGGAGACAGAGAAGAAGCCACAGAAAAAGGGGAGGGTTTCGATGGGATTTGATGTGAGAGAGAGAGAGAGAGAAATTTGCAAAGTCTGAGAAGGAAGAGATCTAAGAGAGCATTTGGGATTAAAGAATGAATTAGAGATTGGAGATAGAATATGACCCCAAAAAAAAAAACGCACCAAACTTAAATTTGGTGAAAAAGAAGCTCCAAAATGCATTTGTGATATTATCTTCTCTTTAAAGCTCCAAAATGCTAATTCTAAATTATAAAAATACAAATCAATAATAAAAACTCAACTTTGTTTATAGATAAATCAAAACATTCTATCACATACACTCTTGTTTCTTTGGTCAAATGATTCTCATTAATTTAAATATATGAAATCATGTTTAAGATAAAACACAATAAATTACAAAAACATGACACGTGTTACCATCTTATAAGGCCACACACGAGAACCGCTGATAGGGGTGCTCTTTAGAAGCTACCACATGTCAATCTATTATATTTCATATTATTTCCCTACAATTTGACTTCTAAAATTCATAATTAAAAAATTAAAAATCAGAAAAATACACTGAAACATTCTATCACATACACTCTTATTTCTTTGATTATGTATTACAAAAATACAAGCACAATGATAAAAACTCAACTTTGTTAATAGACAAATCAAAACATTCTATCACATACACTCTTATTTCTTTGAGTCAATGATTTCCATTAATTCAAATATGTAGAATCATGATTTTGGGTGTATGTTTCTTATTTGTAGCAATTTTTGGTGTATTTTTCTTATTTGTATTTAATTTCTTATGAGAAGTGATACAACTAACAAGCCATAACAGATGGCAAATTTGAGAAATGATACAACTAACAACAATAGCAGCATATCTTTAATGTCGTTTACTATATGGATTATGTAAACATATTGTGATCGTTCGAAATAGAGTTTTGAATTATGTTTTAGGGGGTTGTGAAAAGTAGGTGGTCAAATGCCGTTCCTAACCTTGCATGAGCGGGAAAGAAAGTTAGTGCATGATTTTTATTTTTTTTTTCCAACCACCTTGTAAACCCTAAACCCTAACACTTTGTAAATTATTATTGACCCTAATGGGTAATAAATTTTAAAGTGTAAAAATTAGAATTAGGGGCTCATCCCTAAATGTGAATGATGCAAATGAATATACTAGTAGACTTTGTAAACCCTAAAATGTGTTTGTTTGATCACATAAATTATGCATCAAAATTTAAATGGAAATGTGAAATTTGAAGTATGTGATCGTAGCAAATGTCGTATTGAGGCCGGCAAATTTTTTTGGGATTTGTTTGAATTATTATTGATTTTGAAATAAATTTTTAAGTGTAAACAAATAAATAATTGAAGGAGATGCGAGGTGGCGGCGTCCCATGCTGAGCCATGGAGGTGGATATTAGGATACAGTTTTCATGCACTGACACGTGTCTCATTTGTTATTGTTTAATAATATTTTGTTGTAAAATCGTTCGAAAATGGAAATAAAAGGGAAAAATTCCTACCTATTTGTTACCCGAATACTTCGTATGCCAAGTCCAAAAGGTTGCTTACAATTTTCCATGTCAATTTTTCACATATAGAAGACCCGTATAAATGAATGAAAATGCAATAAAAGTTACATACATGTTTATAAAAAAAAAAATTATGAGCAACATATTTATTAGATTGTTATATGCATATTTCGGAAATTAAAAAAAAACTTGTCCAAAAGGCCATGATAATAAAATAAAAAAAAGTTAAGCAACCTAGTCCTAGACGGTGTCGTTTTGAGATGAAACTACAGCAAAGAGGAGGAAATGAAACACAGCAGACCAAAGGGAATTTGAGATGAAAAAAATACATAAGAAAAAGTGGACCAGAAGCAGCAACGAAGGAAAAAAAAGGCATAAAGAATAAATAAAAAAGGAAGTGGGAGACATCATGTCTGCGCGTGTCTTCAGCTGTGGGAATAAAAAAGAAGAAAAGCTTTTGATTGGACCAGCAGACAGAGCAGCCTACCCATTTACATAGTAAGTTTGCTTTTTCTCTACAGCCGTTGCGATCAGATTTGGATGGCTGAAATGGATCCTCACATAGTGTGCTCATTTAGAAGTCCTCGTTAGAGCCCAGCGCCAAGGTGGAAATCTAATTTCCTCTTATCGTTAAGTTTGATGCCTATTAATGGGTTGGGTTTTTTAGTTCTTGTGTTACAGGCTTCGGTTGTCAATGTGTTATCCATCAATTTCTTTTTATAGGTTTTTAAGTTTTGTTCATGGGTTGGGTTGTCAATGGTTTTATTTATCAAGTCGTTTATAGGCCTATTAGTGTGTTAGTGAAAGTTTTACTTCAAATTCTTTGTATTAAAACCAATATCTGTTTGTTTTTTGGTTGTTGATTTCCCGGATACCTAAAACATGTATGAAAGAGAGTTTGCGAATATGTACTTAACATATATGAAAGAGAATTTACTAATAATATCAATAATTTAAGAATTTAAGACTTCAAAGCTGCTCGTAGGGTAAAATGTTAAATTTAAATAGTGTTGTTTTTTATTGCATTGCATTTACTTGTGGTTTTTGTTAAATTTTTATATATGTATAAACATGCATATGAGGATAACACTCATTACGTCCCCTGACTATTTGTATTTTTTTATGTTTATTAATGAACTTCACTTGTACCGTAAAATTCAGCTCAAGTCCCTTACTCCCATTGATAGTCTCTACATTAATTCTTGCAAGTTCTTCTTGCAGTAGCCATCCTATAAAAATGTGGGTCTTTTTAAAGCTTATATCTTTAACAATAGAGCATTTATACTTTTACACTTATGATAAAAGTTCGATTCTCACACTGATCTTTGAAGGAAAATAAAAGCTAAAATTTCCTAAGCATTTAGAATCCTTCGTTTTAAAAAGAATAGAAAAAATTCAAGGAAATATGTAGAAAAATTGTGATGTTTTTATTAGTTGCACTTTAGCCTTGTGATCGTAACACACTTCCTCTCCATCCTCCATTTATGATTTACTACTTCTCCTTCTAATTTTTCATTACTCCTACTACCAAACATAGTATGACGTGATGATGTCAAAAGTCAAAAGCCACATTAATAATATTGAAGGCTCTTTCAATACCCCAGTCAGTGCCCTCCTGTACCTCCTCCTACCACCAGTATAATGCCACATGACATTACCTGCTAGCAACTCCTTGCTGGATAGAGCTGTAAATACACATTGATTGTTCTAAAGGCTGACACAATCCTTCACCATTGTAACTATTTTCTGGTTATTGATAGATAATGATTTATCCAAATTTGCAAATGAGAAGCTCATCGCAGAGTCCAATTATGAAACGAGAAGAGAGAAGCAGTGCAGTTGGACGCTGCCCATTTTAACCCGAAACCATTCCAGAAAGAGAGGTGAAAGACTATTTGCAGAATTTACCATGCAGGGTAGATTTTTAATGCATGAAAAACACTTCTGCATTATATGGAATCTGGAATCTCAGGGCATCAAAATAGAAGGGTCTTCAGCCCTGGTAAATAAACTGTCAGTTTTTAGTGTGTCAATGGAACAGTAAAAATTATTATACTGTTCCTGTTGAATCTTTAGAAATGCAATGACAATGTTCAAAGTCTAACATTCAGTTAAAAAGTAAGAGTTGATGAAGGCATTTGCTTCAATGCATAGATTTTTTCTCTTTCCCCTTGTCATCGTGTGACTTTCCTGTGTCAAAGGCCTACAGATACAAATGACTTGGCTGGGAGTGAGAACCTCCAGACAAATCAAAAACTCTCCCATATCATATCCCTCTAGATACAAGACAGCTACAATAAAATGCTACAAGCAGGGAAACAATGAATAATCCCTAATCCAGGTACATAACATGATTTTTAATCCTTTGCTTGAAAACAACAGATGCCAAAACAGATTAACTCCATGTAAATGTGAACTGTAAAACTATAAAACCAGACAACCATGAAAGAGATGCATCATTGAAATATGATTAAATTTGTATATTGATGACATGTAAGAGGAGCCAGATTAGTTTAAATTCCAAGTGAGCCATGCATCAGACAACATGAAATGACTTCCTCCTTATAGGACGTCTAAGATGACAACATAGACAAAATCCCTCAAACAATTTAACCGGCAGCTTATTGAGTTATTACAGGTTGCACCCTCATAGTAACAATAAAACCATTAGCTAGTGTGCAAAAGATACTTGAACCTTAGGAGTGCTTCAAACCCAATGACACCTTCACGCTTTCTTTGGAATGCAACTAGGCACCTTCGGTAATCTCAGGTTTTCCATAAGGACATGCCACACTGCTTTGCAGAAGCACCGTTTCGGATTTGATAGGAAATTTCCTTTCTCCCTAATGCGGCTCCCACTTTCAGCTCACAGTTGTTCTCAAGCATTTAACACTTTTAGTTCATCTCTTTCGTAGTTTGGCACCTAGCACATGATCTAGCATAACCAAATGAGAATAGGATAAATATATCTAAGAATATCTTTGTTAGTATGTGTGTATTTGTGGACAACAACATCAGATTAGAGGTCATGACTTAATCAGAAACTAACGGTCGTGACCAGAGTGAACCATTACTGATTAAGAGATTAACATTAGCCAGAATAGCATTATGAATTGCAAAAAGATGAACAGACTTCACTAAGAAAAAACTACGAACTTTACAAGAACACATGTACAATTCTACAAAAATAGAAGGATACCCTTTTTTAATAAATAATTAGAATTATGTACTTCAGAAGTCAAAGCTTCCCATACCTTGCAACAAAATACATTAATGAAGATCAAAGCCTTCGGTGTGAAAAGTTGAGATATTCACATTCTGTTGAACTATCATCTTTGTTTTCACCTAAGTAATAGGAATCAAGAAGAATTCCCTATCACCATCTTCACGATTTCAAATCCAATAATGTAGTCAATCAACAAAAGAAGCTCCGCATTGCAATTGCCAATCCATGCAGTCTTCAAAATCAAAACTACTTGCACAATCCAATAATGCATTTTGCTGATGCTCATAACGGCATATATAATTCAACCCAACAAGAACCTGACAAATTGCTGCCTCCGTCATTCCTCGATCAGCAAAATACAATGTCTGTAGCAGAAGAACATTGGTTCGCGTAACAATCTGCTGTTGCTCGAAATTACGCTCGCTCTGCCATCTGATCATGTTATGTGCCAGCGGGGCAAGCCATCTCAAAATCCCATCAAGAGTCTCCTTCCAATCATGCGCAAGAGGTGCATCATATATTGAGAAATTCTTAGCACAGGACTTGAGATTTGTCCTCAGGGACATCCTTAAACTGGTTGGCAACATATGATACAAATCGTCCCTAGCTTCCTCACCCACTAGATAAGGATAGCGAAGCAACTTCTCGACAACAATTATAACATTAGCATAATGCAAAGCTAGAGCAGAGCCTCCCACGGTAGAAGGAGGAGCATATACCATTAACTTACTCTTGGGACCAAACCTGGCACCATTCATTCCACCACTCTTTGATTGAACACCCATTTGGGTTCGACTGAAACAACCTGAATGGTTCGGATAGTCTCTCCTTAAACCACCATTTGCAACACTGCAACCAGAAATTCGGCTACTCCTTTCCTCATAATTACCAGCACCAACATAATCATCATCATCATCATCATCATTAACAGAACTGCTTACTCTAAGGCAGTCCATGAAAATCCTCCCCGGGCTAGTTCCACACGGAAAATTAAAATCCTCTGCTCGATACAATCCCAATTCACCTCTCCTTGAATCAAATTGAGGCTTAAAAGCTGACCCCTTTTTCACCACCATAGCTTTCTCAACTGGACCCGAATGCAACCCGTTTTTCCTACTAAGAACTCTCTTCAGTGGCTCAGAAGCCGCCTGAGAAACCCTTCTCGCGTCAACCGGACCAGACATAGGAGGTGGTGAAGCTCCGCCAATTAGGCCAACATGGTTCTTGCCCAAAACAGAGTCACCAAAAACAGCACGAATAGTAGCATAAATGGTACAAACTGTCCTGGCCAGCAACTCCACAACCTTATCATAAGTTTGGTTCCAAAGAGAAACATCCTTGAGGTGTCTCACGTCTTGCCTCTGCCAAATCAGCTTCTGCTCAAAAGCCCTTTTGCTCTCCTCGTGTTGATTGTGCTGAAACTTCTTGGTGGCCTGTTCCAACTCATTCAAAACCTCCATTTCACTGTACAAATTCGAAGTGGCGTTCACATACCTCTCCATCCTCCTAACCATACCCTCCATGTCCTTCACCAAAAAACCCAACTCCTTCACATCAATAACCCCATTAACAAGGTCAGCATAGACATGCTCAAAACCCTGCAAAGCAGGCTCAACACACCTTTTTCCAAGCCTGGACACAACCGCAGCGACCCGGTTCAGGTCTTCGAGCTTCTCGGCCATTGCAAGCTCGAGAAGATAGGCCTCGTCGGACGAGACCAAGTTCAGTACTCCTTCAGACTTCAAGATCTCGTTTTTGAGTTTTGAGATCTCGGAGTCTCTGAGGGACTTGTGGAGGTACACAGTCTTGGACATAACATTAGCTACTTCAAAAGAGAGAATGCCTATGGTCTGCTTCTGGGTTTTGGCGTTGTTGCTGGTGGGTAGGTTTTTGGAGTTTGATTTCTTTGAAGGTTGAAGAAGAAGAGCATGCTTGAGATTGGAGCTTACCTGGTTACCCATCTTCAAAATCCAAGGCTCTGCAACCATTGCTGCAAAGATCTGAAGCTCGGCAACTGGGTCGGATTAAAACCCGTGCACAAACTCAACCTCAAGTGCAAATATGAGATACCCTTTTGAGCGTGCGGGCTATGGTATTGATTGGCAGCTGAGATTTTGCCCAAGAAAGTTGAAACAGGGGAAGCAGTGAGGAATTTGAGTGTTTTGGCACTTGGGTACTTGAGAACTCCCAGCGTGGGGAGAGAGTGAGAATGCGTAATTGATCGGAGGGAAAAAGATGGTGTCTTTCTCTTTGTGTGTGTGCGGGTGAGTGGGGAATCAATCAATGGTGGTGTGTTCTGAAGCAGCGTTTATGAGACGCTCTCATTTTACTGCTTGCAAATTGCAATTGATTGGTATTTAAAGTAGTTGAAAATTTTCAAAACATTTCAAAGTGGTTCTGACTCTGACTTTCTGTTGTTTTTTGGTTTTTGAATTTGTTTGTTTCTTTTGTTTTTGTGGATCTCTCTCTCTCCTTTCTGATGAATGATGGGTCAGGTAGGTACTCGAATTACTATAGTGTTAAATAAGGGTCTCTTCTTCTTGTGAAAATTTTCAGATTTTTGGTTTCTCATTGAATACCAACGAAACAAAATGTGAAATTTAAATGGAGAATCTTATTCAATAAAATGTATCCAAGTCAAACATGGAGCTTTGCTTTTCTGGGTTTCATATTGAATGATTAAGGAACAACAATACAATAATAGGTAAGTGGTTTTGACTTGAAGATATCTTTTGGGTCAACTAGAAAAAGAAGCAACTAAACCACAATCACCACTAGGGTCTCTCTGACTTCACATCCAAGTGTTCATACTCTACACGCAGAAACAGAATTGACCCAAGCACTAGGAACTGCCCTAACAATATGGTCACAACTAGACCTATCTATAATAATAAGCACATACGTTTTCAGTTAGGTGTTTGTATATCTTTCTGAAAATAGTAAAATGTTAGGCAAACTGCTTTGCAATTTGTATGTGCATCTTGTAAATTCCAATGGGGTCTACTGTTTAAGTTTCCTAACATTCTGACCCTGCATATATGTTGGATTTGGATCCCTTATCACGTAGAAAAACTTGTATTAAACGGGAATAGTATTATTTTGCTATTCTCGATCAATCACATTATGTCAAATAAAAAAATATCACACATAACATATCTTGATTAATTAAAAATAATAAAACAGTGTTATCCTACAAATGTTTTTTCTTATGGGAAAATAAGTTAAAAAGTAAGGGATGGTGATGGTGGGTCCAATACTTTGGTGATGATTTATAAACATATCTGCTTTTAGCTTGCAAGTTTGTTGCTTTTTAGCTTGCAAGTTTTGCTGCTAGCTAGAATTAATTGATTTAGGTGTCACCTGCTCCTCTAGTTCTGTTTTTTATTATCAGATTGACACTTCAGATTGGCCTCTCGACAAACTACAGCCATGGCCCGTGGATGAGTTGGAACTCCTCCATCTAACAACTCACAATTTTCCCTTTCTTTTCTAAATCCTTGTTTCATTTCCTTTCATTTTGTCTTTTTGCCTTTTTATTTTCCCAATATAAAAGCAAGTAAAGCGAGTAAGAATTGTTAAATCTTTGAATAGTTTAAGCTGTTTGCCCTTTCAATCTTGGATTTGTTTGGTGATAATATTGTGGAAAAAGACGTCTAGGGATGAAATGAAACTTGACTAAACTGATGAAAGGCATTTGTCAAAAGTTAATCACAGCTAGTGGGAGTTGGTCACTGGTTTTTTTTTTTATGCAGACAACTTACAAAAGGTTAAGACTTGAGGGCTATTATCACCGCATCACAAATAATAACAAAAATAAACAATGACCAAGTCATCTCTACCCTATGCACAATTTCTCGGCCGTTAATTTGGTACTACTCTATAATTTTTCGATACTTCTTTAAATTTAGAAAAGAAAAAAAAAACAACGTTTAACTTGAATTTACACCATTTGAAGATTTGATTAATTTGTTTTCTCTTTTTTCAATATCATGTTTAAGCTCTTACAATAAAATCATGTGAGAGGGTCATCTCCATTTTGCAAATGACTTCATATGGAGATCACATGAATGTCAGAAGAATTAAACAGCTAGCAGCTAGCTACATAGAAAACTCCATGTTCCTACTATACTTAATGAAAATTAGATATCAAACATGTGGCTAAAATGTGATTTAATGTGGTGCCCATTTGCTAGGTGGCCTCTGTCTGCAGCTCTTCTAGTGCAGTGGAACATGCCTTTTTCCACTTTCTCTAAGCTTCTAGACCTTCTCCAATGGCTTCAAATTGAGGAGAATAAATTACCATCCTATTTGGTTTGCGGAAAAAATTTGATGGAAAACAAAAAATTCCTGTGATATATGGATTTTTATCCAAATTGAGACCACATGGATGTTAGACTGTTAGAATGGATTTTTTTTTTTTTTTTGTTCTTTATCAAGGTGATCATACAATGGAAATGAGTACTTGGTTATGAGACTAGAAAGTGGCCATCAATTAAAGGGCACAAAAGACATAAAGTTAGAGGATCAGAGGACCAACTTGGCACACCTTTCCTTTTCTGTGTGTGTGTTTTTCTTTACCAGCTTTGCCTATCATTTTAGACATGCGTATTTTGCCTTTATCAGTCCAAAACAAATTAGCAAAAGAAATGCTCTTTTTAATCAGCTAGTCAAATACTTCCTCCTCCCATGCAGAGTGATCAATTTCTGTACATCAATTTGGTTTGAATGAGTCACACAAAAACCCAATTTGCAAATTTGCTCTTCCAATTTGACACGGCAAAAGTGAGCAATACATTTAGCTAGCTTCAAACACTTGGCTTTACCATGTGCCTGTGGCAATCAATCAAGGTGGGGTTTGCCTAAAAGAAACGTCAAACAAAAAGAAAAAAAGAAAGAAAAAAAGATTATCAAAGCTTTCGCGCCATTTGCATGTAAGTTTGTGTTTGGAGTGGCTTTGTTGATGGGAATCCTTATAGGAGCAGGCTGTTCAACTTTTGCCCCCACAAATTACGTCTTCAGCTCACTTTTTTGGATTCATATTTTAGACGTCTAGGCTTTACATATTATAAACATTATAAAATGTCACTTTCGTGGAGGAGGTGGTGTTTAATTAGTGACACTCCTTTTTTTAAAAAAAAAAAATTTTTTTTTTTTGGGGTTCTTTATTCTTTTTGACAATTGACTCTATTGGTTTGATTATTGAAATCATTGATCTGTAAACAACTCCATAATTATAATCAATCAAGCTCTAATCTTTGAGCATTTGAATGATTGTCTTGTTTCACAAGCCTATGTCTTACTTGTCTCATTTCCTTTTCTTCGTGTTTTTTTTTTTTTTTCTCAAGGTCTAAGTTATTGAAAAGAAGAAAATGAAGGTGATCGTGGCATAACTTCATTTGATGGTCTTGCCTCTAAATTTAATCCAACTCAAATTTGGTCATACTTTCTAAACGATACGATAAAAAGTTAGTGAAAAATCAGCAACGGAAAAGAGAGAATCCTGACTTTGGGTTAAAGTATTCTTTGGCATGTTGGCGACTTCAAATCGATTGTTGAGTATTGCATCACTAGATGCATTTGAATTTTTGGAGGTTACACTCTATACTATAGTGAGAGACATTTATTTTCTTGTTGCGTTCATAATGTAAGAAAAATTCAAGCATATTCATCGTGAAGCTAATTTTATTTATGAACGGATGACGAATTTAAGAAATTTGGTTCATTCCCATTGGGGTCAAGTTTTCTTTAAGTTTCATAATTTTGACATAAGGGGTGTTTTGGATTTGACATTTTTTGTTCAAAAACTTAGAATAAAAATAAAAGGGGAAGTGTCATCCAATAATAGCCTTGTGATATGGGAAATTTTGGGTTGGCCATGGGCCAAATATGCTAGTTTGGGTCAGCCCAACATTAAGGGCGGCATTCAACTTAGTCACCTGAGCCTGCAGGCCCAAGAAATATACCCAAAAAATGGAGGACCTTGTGTCGGTAGGTTAATAGAAGAAACATTATTGATCTATGACCCACTGAAAATGAAAATTAAAGATAATTCGCAAGGAAAAAGACCCTCGCAGGACCTCGACCCACTGACAATTCAGTGACACATTAAACAGCCGCCAAATTGGTTTTTGTTACCACTCTGGCATCTCATTGTTTTTTTATTATTATTTTTTTCCTAATTTCATCTCATAATTAGTATTATTAGGCACTTTATAAATTGGGTAATGTCACGCTTATCATATTTTTTATCGCATTGTGTACTACTTTTTTTAATAGAGGTGAAACCTACCAATACAATAGGATTCACCTTTATTAGAGATGTGATAAGCAATGTGTTATACGTTTAAAGCTAGTATTTTTCTTATAAATTATATAAATTTAAGGCTACAACTATGACATGAAGTTTATTTTGATTTTAACTTAATTGTACATATACAAAATTAAAATTTACTTGGAAACTTGAATAGTGGAAAGGAAAAGTGGGGTTTCTAAGGTCCAAACGACTGTGCTGTCCTGGATTTCCTTCTAGATTTGCCAAACAGTCAGATATCATATAGTATATAGTGCTGTCTATTTGCAACTTCAACAATGTTGGCATTTTTTTTGTTAAAAGGTGTGCTGTGTATAAGTGTGAGTATGACATTTTCAATACCCAAAGTAAGACAAAGGGATCTTTCTCTTCTCGCTTTTCAAGAAGCTGAACTCCCAAAGTGAAAAAGATTGAAAGGTAACAGGGGCTCTTAACATTGAAAAGGTCATCTACTTTGGAAAATGTTGGACTATATTCCTCTTTCTCTCTCACTTTTTCGGGTAACTACGAGAGAAATTTGAACAAAGATTCTCTCATTGAGGGGTGTGCATGCGCCTTGTTCAGTTAAAACATAACATATATTATAAATTTTGATTTATAATTCAGATTGTGGACGTTACGTGTCACTCAATCTGTCGGATGAAAAAAGAAGTCCCAACACAAGTTCTTCTCCATAACAACATGCACTCTTAGAATTAAGATTTATAAAGTTTGAGTTACCATCCAAAAAGAGATTTCTTGTAACATCATGAGTTCTTATAAACAAAGAAACAAAAATCATGAGTTGGACAGATAAAGGCCCAACTGATCCAGACTTAAGTGGGCTAAAGGGTCGAGTGTAGGCCTAAATCCAGAGGCTGGTCCATCATCCAGACTGAGTTGCAATTTACAAATAAAAGAAAATAATATTAATTATTTTATAAAAACAAGAACCAACTGTTGTCTTGTTGTTATGAATTGATCTGGTCATCTGATATGAACAGATAAGATAATAATGGGAGACCAAGGCCACCATCACTCACAGTCACACACCTCAGCTCCACTCATTCATTCATTACAAATCCAAAGAAAATCAGACAAGAAAAGCTTGGAATATTTGACCATTTATATGTTATTATCTGGTCCAATGAATCCTTCTCTTCGAATATTTTCTGCCTTTTGACTATGTATTTTTTTGAAATTCACACATAGGCCCCTGTGGCTATTCAATTTAAAACTGCTGTATAGCTTCTTCATGAGCGACGTGCTTTGGAATAAATTTTGGCTGGAAAAGATGTAAAGAAAGAAAGAAAAAAAAACAAAGTTGTTTAATTATTGGCTTTTCTTTACTGTTGAAAATGACCACTCAGTTCCTATTTATGGTTTTCATAATTAAAATTTGAAGAAAACTTTTTTGAGTACAAGCGATAATCTAAATTAAATAAAAATAGGGGAGAGGGGGAGTTTCTCACACACGCGCAACTAAGATGTCAAATGGTCAAATAATCCAAGCTTCATCTTAAGACCTCTTATTTGCAATTTTTTACTGAGCTAGACCCGTTGGTGCTGAAAAACGCTTTTATTAATAAAAGATTATGAAAAAACATAAATAGAAACTGAATAACCCTTTTGTTAATCAGGCAAAAATCATTTGACCCAATTTATTGTTCTTGCATTCCTATAATCGCATTATTTTGTTTGACCCAAATTACTGAATAACCCTTTTGATGAATTATAATGCCGCGATGAGTCCAATGTTGTTTGAAGATTCTTCTTTTTCTTTTTTGGTATGAGAATTACATGCATAGACCGATTGACTGCATCCCAAGTGATACGGTTCCTGAATTTGCAACAATTTTTATTATCGTTATGATTTCTTTCTTATTATTTTATCTGTTACTATAAGGCAAAACTTGGTTTGGTCTAAAGTGGTGAACCAAACAATATAAGGAAACATAAAAATGGATTCAAGTTCAAGCTATTGCAAAATAACTCAAATTAGTGGAGACTAATTCATGTTCGTTAGTACTAATTTTTTTTTCTGGTCAAATACGTTAGTACTAATTCAAAACAAATAAGACTTCTTCATTTTTGTTATATTGGAAGGGATGCATATGACTGTAATGACTGGTCAACTTGGTTACTAAACACATAACTCATGAGTGTAAAACATTCGAAGAATGACTTGATACAGTGTTTTGCGAGTAATTGCACATGTTCAAAATTAGGGTTTAGGAAACTCGAGTCTACGACTAACAGATAATTATCATATGCAACTGTTAATGATGGTGTTGGTCCCGTTGATTACAAGATACCATTCAAAAACGTCACCCAACTCTTTTGCTCTTTTTAAAATGAAGAAAAAGACGTGAAAAAGATGTCACAAAATTTGTTTTGTTTGTGTTATTTAAATATATGATGAGCAAGCATGGACAACTTTTAGGATATGTAAGCTCGAATTATATACTAATTTTTTTTTGGTCGAAAGAATTATATACTAATTTGCTTTATGCTTCCGGTGGAGACTGAGCAACTGGTGCTGGAAAAAGGAACCCTTTGACTACATAATGACCGTTGGATCCAATCATTAAACAAATCATTTTTCCACCATGAAAATGGCATCTCATTTTCCCAACCAATCTTCATCCAATTCCAAAACCCCAACTTGACAGAAGAACTGCGCATTCAATTCATCAACCAAAAATCAACCAAAAATCAAAATAAAAATGAATCGTATGGAACCTGTAAATTGGAATTAGCAATTTTACAATTGGCAAAATCACGTGCATGTTTGATCGCAAATTAACTCGATGAGCACACATACACCGTTAGATGAGATCTACAGAGACTATTTTACAAATTAAATTATATATAAATTAAAAAAGACTAAAAATTTCTTCAGGATTTTCCTAAACCCAAACGGGATCGAATCTGCTGCTCGCGGCTACACCGGAACAAAAGCCGAGACAAACGGAGCCGGCTCGTAGCAGAATGGCGCCGCCGGATGCTGCCACTTCTTGAACACCATCGCCGGCGCCGATTTCTCGGCCTCCGCCCCCTGATGATGACGTGGCATCTCCTTCTGCTGGTGCTGGTCTCGGGATTTGGTGGTGTCTATAGGGCAATCGGGGGAGACGAGGGGAGAGAGGAGGGGGATAGCGACGTTCCAATCGGGGACGCGATTTATTTGTAAGGAAGAAGGGGGCGGGGCGCGCCGCTGGAGGCGGCTGGGCTGGCGGCGGTTGCTGGAGGAGCTTGGTCTGGGTGCGTCTGCCATTGATTTTGAGGTGATGAGATCTCAGAGAGAGAGAGAGAGAGTGAGGGATTTGGTTTTGCGTCTGGCAACAGATGATAAATAGAAGAATAGGAAGGAGTGGAGGGGTATTGTGTAATATACTAATATATATGCGGAGAGAGCGAGGAGAGAGAGGGTTTTGTTTTGGGGGCTTGAGGAGAGAGAAAGGACGAAAGGGTCAAAAAATTGAAAGGGTGGGGGGGGGCTAGCTGGGCTTGAAGGCGTATGGTTGGCACACGGCTTTGGCTCAATTTTACACCCCGTCTTTAGCGGTATCGCGTTGGGCTGCCTAATCACAACACGCACGCACACCTTTGTTTGCCTGATTTTTCTAGTCTAAATTCTCCTTTGAACTTTATTTTATATTTTTACTTTTTAATTATTCCTTTATTTGCCACACACCGCAAATTTAGTCCTCTCACTCAACATAAAACTAGGTTTCACGAATTTAGTGTTACATGACTTAACACTCGTGTCTCTTTTCAGCATAATCTTCTCGATTTTCAAAATCTAAAGTGAGAGAAAAATGTAGTTTGCACCCAAATTTAAGAAAGGCAAAAGCTAGAACGCGAAAATTAGGGAAATGTGAAACTCCAATTTCATTTATTCTTTACTTTTAGCACTTTAATTCTAGTACATTTACTTTCGGCTCTTTTATTTCCATCACCTTTAATCGTTAAATTGCACAAGTACATGATATCCTAGCAAATCCAAATCCATAAGCAAAAACCTCAATAAAGCCTTGCATCTAAGATAGTTAAAGAATATAGGTTCTGGAAAAAATAATTATAAGATAGGTTGAAAAGAGCTTCTTGGCTTGACTGCACAATCTGTCTAAATCCACACAATTTGTCAAATTCTAGACACACACAATTCATCTAATTTTATCTAGGCCTAACCATGACTTAACTGTGGCATGTCTACACAACTCAATCGAAAGAAAAACCAAGGGTTTTGCCAACGTGCTAATTACAAAAGACTTAAAGGAAAAAAAGTTGAAAGAGGGAATTCACACCCCTAGTTTAAACACGTTATTAGTGAATTAGCGGTCAACTAAGTGAAAATATTACAAGAATCTCAATGCTTAAAAGTTGAACGTGAATTGTGAAATTTCTCTCAAACCTTCACCGACGAAAAAATGTCTTCAAACTGTAAATTGGAAAGGAAAAACCTTTTTCTCACAAACTTTTACCAACGAAAAAATGTCATCAACTTTTAACAAATGGAAATGAAAGTGTAAAGTAATCTCTCTCTCTCTTTAATCCGAAGCTGAGCCGAAAAGCAATTGGCAGCTCCATCCGGCTATAATATATGGGGAAATTGGCGGCTTTGCCCCCGGCGCAGCTAATTTATTCAATATTATTCCCATTTTGAAATCTAATCACAAATAACCCCTATAAAAACTCCCTATTGACAACTTATTGCTCATCCTTCACTTAGGTTTTTTTTGTTCTCAGTCGTTGCTCTTCTTCTTCCTCTTCTATCTAGTCTCTTCCTCATCCTCTTCTTCCTTCTGCCAAACCTCACAGGAATCCACCTCCACCATAGAATCTCGCTTAACTCAATCTCCTCTTAGTTATATCTTCAAACTAGGAGCTAATTTGAACCTCAAGGTTGAACCCCAAATTTGGAATCGAACCCTAGCCAAGGAGTGACTCACCACCTCCGTCGTCGGCCTCCATAACGGAGCCACAATCGTGACTCTCCACCTCCATCGTCGACTTCAACCACAAAGCCACGACACCTTCATCTTCGATCTTCACTGTGGTGAGTTCTAATATTGGTTTTGCTTTTTTTTTTTTGGGTTTCTGTTATTGATTGAGATTATTGGGTGATTACTTTTACTATTTTGAATGAGACATTAATGGGTTTTTGTTGTGGTTTGTTTGCTGTTTCTGTGATTGAATGAAATTTACCAACTATTTCTTGTGGTTGTCAAGCTCTTAGACTTGGATACATTGTTTTGTACTTAAGATTTGTCTCTGAAATCATGCATACACTGTTTTGTGATTGAGACTTGGACATGCAGACCTCCTTGAAAGTGGTGTATTCACTCTTTTGTGATTGTGATTTGTCTGTGAAATCGCTTAGGTGATATATCAAATTAGGACTTCTGGCTTTTCTAGCAACCTGTAAGAATACATATAAAACTCATAGATGCTCTCTGAAATAACAGTAATGTGGGTTTTAACTGTAAGAAACCAACATCATAATTTGAAACCAGTAGCACCACCAACAAATGCAAGATTCTAATCCTTTACTTCTTTTGAAAGTGATTGGAGATTTTGTAAGTTTTATGAGATGCCAATATTTTAACATACGTTTGATAGTGTAAAGTTGGCATATGTTGGATCTTTGTTTTCTCTATTTTTTTGTAATTCAATCCTAGATCTGTTTTTGGTGCAGTCTATACAATCCTCAAGGTTGGTATCATGCCAAGGTTGTGTTGGTGCCGTGAAAAGGGTTCTTGGAAAACTTGAAGGTTTGTTGACAGCTTTTGCATTTATCTAGTTCCATTGTCTTGCTCTTCTTCTTCTTCTCTGAGACTGTGCTTCTTTAATTGTTTGAACAATGCCAAATGCACTATTGATGATTTCCTGATTTGTATTTTTATTTTCCTGCGAGGACACACATTCACTTCTACCCATGTTTATAATTACTTTTATATTGCAATTGAGTAGTATGAAATTGTGTGCATGAATGTGAACTTTAATTTTGCAATGGTACTGTCTTGTGAAAGCTTTCCATATGAAGAATTGGGTCATTTAGAAAAGCCAACAATCTATATGAATTTTGATAATGGTTTCTATTTTGAAATTGGTTTCAATTGTGATTGAATGTTATGTTTTTGTTTCCATTATGATTGAATGATTTACTTCTAATATGCATTTTTTATCCATTTTATACAGATGGAAGAATGTCTTGTTTCAAGTGGCGGCGTTCTTTTGGGGAGGAAATTGCTAACTTTCAGCTTAAATTCGGGTCTAAGAGGACATGTCATGGAATTTTAATGATAGATATAAATTGTGTTAAAATTCCCGACCAAGAGGAGATGTAAATTTTTTGTTTTTTGCCACTTTCTTATGTATATCTTAAGATGTAATGAGATAACATTGCTTCCATAGTAGGGAAATTGGGAAATTATGGTTGTAAGAATGTGATTTCATCAAGGACGTCACATCCTTTTTTGAGAAAACACGTTATATACATTCAGTGTATATTACGTGTATATTGTCTATATATTGCTTGTTTATTGTTTGTGTATAACCATTTATTGCCTTTTATTGTCATTGTATTGTATGTTTATTGCCAATTTATAGCTTTTCATGAAAAAAAAAAAAAAAGAACCCTACAAAGGAACCCTGCAAAAGAGATGGCAAAACAAAAAAAAATTACAGGTCCTCTTTGTTGTGCAACAAAAATTTCATCAACAAATATGCAAGGTGCATTTTCCATGGCCTTCTTAAAAAGATAGCAAACTCATGAAGCACTAGCACCAACAACAACCAAGGGTTAAGGCAATAAGCCTAGCAATAACTCATAGGTAAGCCTAAATGCTTGCACTAGCACCAACAACAACCATGCTTGCAAGGTACTTGCTCAAGCTGAAACTTCCTACAACTGCAAGTGTTATTCGTCAAATGTACGTGGCCGTCCATATCACCATCCACGACATTATACTCTACGTGATTCAGTTTCACAACATTCATCCCTGAAGCACATTCCAACCTGTGTCTCAGCTTCTTCTCGCCGAAGTCAGGGCACAATGTTGATGTACAATTCAAAGCAAAATCACGACGTTTCCTGAACCATTTCACAAGCAGTTTGATGATTTCATCAATCAAATGCACCACTGGTAGCATCCTTGCAAACCGAAGGACTGAGTTGATTGACTCCGCAATATTTGTTGTCATTACATTGTATCGACGTCCATCCATATGAGCTCTAGACCACTTCTGTAATCCTGCACTTTCAAGATATTGAGCAACCTCATCATTTCCTTTTATTTTACGAAAATGACGATCAAATTCAGCGATACCATAAGATTTTGCAGCTTGTTCAAAGTATAGCAACAATTTATCACGTTTTTTCAGTTTGAAAGTGCGTTTCATGTTACCCTTCATATGGTAAAAGCATATGCCATGTTGTGCTGCTGGAAAAACGTTGTTGCCACACATTCTCTATGCTAATATTTCGATCAGAAATAATCACAAGATTTGGACACTCACCAATGACTTCATGAAGCTTACTAAAAAACCAATGCCATGATGCATCCGTCTCTAAATCCCCAATTCCAAAAGCAAGAGGATATATATTTCGATTTCCGTCAAATGCATTAGCAACAAAGAGGACACCCTTATACTTACATTTTAAATGTGTGGCATCCACAGCAATGACTGGCCGCATCGAAGATTGAAACCCTATAATACATGCCCCAACAGCCATAAAAAAATACAAAAAGTTATTGTTCTCATCGGTGTGGATGTGTGTCCTTGTGCCAGAATTCACACGCTCTAATTCGTGACAATAAGCTGGAAGGAGAGAATATGCCTCCTCTCCTGAACCTCTAGTGGACATTACAGCTAACTCCCTCGATCTCCAAGCTTTGCAATAATTAATGGTGACCCCAAAGTTTTGTTTTACATCTCTGATTATATCACTTGGTGTGTATATTGTGCGAGAATCTTTCAACTTCCGTTTCACTGCATTACCAACGAGTTTAGCACTTGCGTGACGATGCTTGTCATGTATAAAACTCATATCACATTCATGGACCGGATTATATTTCACAATCATGAAGTTCTTTTCTCCATAACTAGATGCACGAAGCCGTCATGGACATGGACCTTGAGAACAAACCACAACCAATCAACTCTTGCAAGACTGCTTCACCTTAAATTCAAAGTGACCTCTCACTGCTGCCAATTGTAACTTGTTGGACAATGCTTCCTTACTAGAGAAAATTGTCCCAACTTCCAATTTTGGATCCCAATTATTCCGTGAATACGCACTTTCAATATCTTCTTCTTCATCATTTACAATACCCAAATTGTGCACGTTTTGTTCACCCATTTGTCTCCAATTATGTCGAATAGAAAGTTCAGACGTTGTCTTCCGAAACCCGTCACACCCACTTGTGAAAATGTCTCCAAATGGGCCAAACTAGGAGGGGTTGAGTGCATTTGCAAGCCATTCATTTCTGTACCATTATCACCACTATGCATCCCCTCTACCCCTGTAAAATCAATCCTGTTTAAATATTCTGTTCCAGAATCACCATGTATATCACCATTTCTTTCAACTATGGCATTTGAAGAACAGGCCATCCGACTCATATCCGTCATGATATGCATACGATCACCTACGACATTTTTCACTCCTCTGTCTTCTATGCTCACTAGTAAAGGAGCCACTTTTTAAGGAATTACGTCACAAATGTACTTAATAAAAAATTTCACATCATCATTATCCTCAATCTTGATATGCTTACACTCATTCGAGGATATTGAAACTGAGAACTTCAAACAAAGCTTGTCTTCCCTGTTGTCTGTATTAACAATCTTATGCACCCTTTCCAAAAGCTCACCAAACGTGATGTTTCGCGAAATTATTACGCCTTTTGAGTCATCCCCTTCATATGTGCACATCTTCTTTGAGGTTACCCATTTTCCATTGTAGCAAACCAAAATTGCAATTGTGTCCATTTCTGACCATCATAAAATTTCCTTTTATTAACACATGTTAAGCTACCAATAAAAAATCTATCAACTAGTGGATAAACCATATGGATAAAACATCAATTAAACATCAGGAACCAACAATTTCAAAACATCAGTATTATGCAAAGTGAAACGGTTCAGCTAGCCTAGCTGTGTTTCAAGCTCCAAGCAAGGAAGGCATGTGTCAAGAACTCTTAAAGTTAAAACAACCCAAAACCATTAACCTAGGATATCATATTACTAACAAATTACTTACAAATTGCCAAACCTTGACTGTCCAAGGTTGTTTCTTATCGAATATCATACCACCCAAAAGAGTGAATATATCATTTTCAAGGAGATCTGTAAGTCCAAGTCTCAATCACAAAACAGGTATAAAGACAAATCATAAGCACAAAACAGTGTATCCAAGTCCAAGAGCTTAACAACTACAGGAAATAGTTGGTAAATTTCATTCAATCACAGAAATAGCAAGCCAAAACAGAAACCCATTAATGTCTCATTCAAAACAATGAAAGCAATCACTCAATAATCTCAATCAATTAAAGAAACCCAAAACAAAACAAAACCCATATCAGAACTCACCACAGTGATGATCGACGATGAAGTGTCGTGGCTTTGTGGTGGAAGTCGACGACGGAGGTGGAAAGTCAAGACTGTGGCTTCGTTGTGGAGGCCGACAACGGAGGTGGTGAGTCGCACCTTGGCTAGAGTATGGTTCCAAATTTAGGGTTCAACCTTGAGGTTGAAATCAGCTCCTACTTGGAAGATATAACTAAAATGAGATAAAGTTAGGGGAGATTCTATGGTGGTGGAGGTGGATTTTGTGAGGTTTGGCAGAAGGAAGAAGAGGAAGAGAAAGCGTAAGGACTGTGGAAAAAAAAACACAATAAGCTGTCAATATGGAGTTTTTATAGGGGGTATTTGTGATGGAATTTCAAAATAGGGATAATATTGAATAAATTAGCTGCGCCGGGGTAAAGCCGTCCAATTTCCCTAATATATGATCAGACCATGACACAGGCCAACAACCTCCCCAACTGAAAGTTAACGGTGACTGAGAGGGCATCATAGAACTCATATGAAAATGCGTACCGGACGTTTCTTACGTTACAAATTATAATTTTTTAAACCGGGCCCACCACCGACCATTTTGAGTAGGAACCACTAGTAAACACGTCATCGAAAAAGACGACGCTCAAACCCACATCTCCACGTATCACGCATCTCAATCCAACGGCTGAGATGCCAATTACGTGGTCAGTTCTAAGCCTTGCTTAGCCCACAGGATGCACGGACAAGAGTTTTGCATGGGCAAGGCTGTAAAACACCACCAGTCAAAACCAAGCATCTGTTGGTCAGGGATATATACGTCATTTATAGAATATTCGCATAACTTGCTATCTTTCTTTCCAAAACCCTATTTTCTTTTGTTTGTCGGACAAGAAAATAAGTTAATTTTGTTGATTGGTCAAGTTTCTAAACAAACACAATCTACTTCCCGAAAAAGTAGATAAAGAGAGAAAGCCCTGGATTTACAAAAACTAGGGGCTCTTCTCTTTTTAGACTAACTACACAGAAAAGCAACCCCAAATGCAACTCTCTCTCCTCCCCTAAATACCATATACATATAAATTATAATGAATGCCTCTACGTGAAAAGCATTTTGAGCTCCTCAATTCTGGCAGATCTTACTTCCTCATCAGTGAGAGCTCCAGCAATCATTTTTTGCTTCCTGGTCTGAACTTGTTGCATGCGTTCCTCCACTGAGTCCTGCAAACCAATCAATTTTTTTTTTCAGCTTCTCAATCATTCACATTTCATAATCAATCACCAAAGTAGAGAATTCAGAATGAAAAACATGAGACGTGCGGGGATGAGATTATCCAAGTTCCTTAACATGCTCAAATGCCGTGGATGGGTTACCTTGACAATAAATCTTCTAACAACAACAGTTCGCTTTTGTCCAATGCGATGAATTCTCATTATTGCTTGCTCCTCAACCGCTGGATTCCACCATGGATCCTAAAAGAGGGTGAAGACAACTTTTTTAATATCAACGGGGAGGAAAGGATTAATTTTACCCAATACATGCAAATGATAGATACAAAGATAGAAAGTACCATTATAAAGACATTAGATGCTGCAGTTAAATTTAGACCAACACCCAGTTTCACGTCCAACACCTGAAACATAATACATGCAGAATATTAACCAACAAAAAGATTACTGCCAAATATTAACATCAAAGAGAAAAATGTGTGATTGTTTCTGCTAACCATTTTCTGCCTGGTCTCATTGAACTCGTTCAATACCCTCTCTCTCTGTGTCTGGGACAGCTTTCCATCAAACCTCAGAAACCCAATTCCTCTTTTCTTCATAGGGGTCTCCAAGAGATCCAAAAATGCAGTCCACTGACTGAAAACAATGCTCTTTGCACCAGAATCTGACCGAAGGATATGTTCCAAGCAGTCCAAGAGCTTTAAAACCTTTGAAGATTCCGTCCAATTTCCCTCAGTATTAGCCTGGAAACGGCTTTCTGATGGGCAGGCTATAAGGTCGGTGTATTTGAGCCATTGCCGACATATTGGACATCGACCAGTAGCTGGTGTCTGCCAGCTTGAGAGAAGACACTCCCTGCACATCTTATGCGCGCATGGTGTAAGTACAGGATCATCTGCAAGCTCCAAGCATATGGGACACTCTTTGTTTTCACCCCGACGTATACTCTCAACAACCTCTTCAACATAGGCTTGGGTGGGGACAATCTGGTTTGAAGTGGAAGCATCACGATTAGCTTCAAGGAATCTTCTAGCAAGCTCGTCCAAGTCTGCAAACTTTTGGGGATCACTATGACTTTTTGTCTTTTGTGAATCAGCGCTACTGTATATATCCAAAACAAAAATTCTTAGAAGCAAATCGATATAACGAACAAGGAAAAAACATTGGTTATTAAGTAGTTAATCCATTTCCACCTCATCACAAGATATGGGTGGTTGCAACACTGCCTCAATCGGAGTAGTAGCTCCAGGATATTTGCGTAGTTGTGAAGAACCTTGCCTTGTGCCACAAACTGATCAAACTGGACCTGTACATTTTGCATAAAAAATGGTTAGATCCATGTATGATAGAGACTCAATATTAATAGACTGAATAAAACTAGGCATAAGGAAGTACTAAGAGATAACCAAACTGTGAACAAAAAAGTAAGCACGTTTCAAGTACAGTTTCAGCTGGGTCCACAATTAGTGACCGGAAAACTTACTTTTGATCTCCTAAAAAGGGCATCATAAAAGTAGCGTTCTGCTTCTGACTGTTCACACTCAATGGTTTGAATGTCAGTTGGAGGGAGAACAAGTATGGGCCTGAATCAGAAGCATCCAATGTTAAAATTCTTCAAAGAGTTTAAAGGCAGGAGAGAGAGAGAAGCAGTTCGAAGGAACTCAAGAAGCATAATTACCTTCCTTTTTTATCCTTTGTCTCCTTTGTTCTTCTTAACATTAATGACCTCAAAATAGCCTTTATCAATCTCAGTCCTCTAGGGTCACCACTCTCATAAGGTCGTTGAATTAATTTACTCCACCTAGTTATGGATAAAACAATATTAGCAATGCCATAAGCTAACATGCCCACTAATTCCCCGATTGAAGTAACAGTTGAATGGCTGCAATAGAATAGCAAACAATTGCAACAAGTTGTCATACCATGCCCAGTTGCACCATGGTTCAACATGCAAGAAGCATAAGAGGCTGTAGAGGTCTTCCAAATTATTCTGCAGCAATTGATGACCAATGGATTTCATAAATAACGTTACAAGTTATAAGCAATGAATAACCTCTCCTAAACTCAATGAGAAACAACTGATTAAAGTTCCGTAAAAATGCACTAGACAAAAAGAAAAGGCAAGTACTGTTGAAAGAGCAGTGTAATATATGCTTCACTTATGATTTGTCCCTGCCATTGCAATTTCTAGCATGCATATTTGCATATTTATCAAGTATGACAGTAGAAGGTATACCTGAATAGGCGTTCCTGTCAAACACCATCGACAATGGGAGGACAAGGCAAAAGCAGCCTGAGCAACTTGGGTCTTTGAAGATTTAATGCTATGTGCTTCATCAAGCACCACCCTATACCAGTCGATCTGGTGGAAAATGCTGTTCTTCCCATCCTGTATCATAATTAAATTATCAATTTGATGAAGAAGATGAATGGATTTGGTTTAGTATATATTAACAAATTACAAATACTAAAAGCTGCCTAAAACTGAAGGTAATAATTTCTTACACTCTTATAAGATGCAGACAAGACACCATATGTTGTCAAGACTACATCTTGTACTGATATCACCTTGGGGTCAGTGGATCTGTATCCACCATAGTGGACAAAAATGGAAATGTTTTCCGACTCTGAATGGGTTTCAAGCTCATCCTGAGAACATTAAAAGAACTGATGGGATATCTTGCAAAGTAGAGAAATATAGTGATATATTCAAATTATGATTCAAGGTATGAGCAAATGAATTAGAGATGTGAAACTCTGTCCTTTCTGGCACCATTTATTTCATGCCTCAAAATTAAAATTAAAATACATTTGTTTTTAATAAGAAACTGTTCAATACAAAAATAGAAGATTTACCTTCCACTGGCTTAACAAAGACATGGGACAGACAACAAGAGTGCCTCCCCTTGGTTTAAACGGGATGCTTGTATCTGAATCTATCCTCCTCCTCTTTGCAATTTCAATACTATTAGAGCTTCTTCTGCCTGGTCTTGCAAGTATTAGAGCAATTGTCATCACAGTCTTCCCAAGTCCCATTGCATCTGCTAGGATCTGTAAAGAGACTCTTTCAAGTTAGAGATTGTACATGACAATAACCAAAGCACAGAAAGGAAACTGAACAATGTGCTAGAACAAATTAAAGCAAATATGGACTGGAGGGATGATAAACAAACTCACTCCTCCTCTTGCCATCTGTGTTGCAGTTGGAAATTTTGTGGTTGCCTCTCCCGTGAAGATGTTCACATAGACTGACGAAACCCTCCTGACAGATAGCATGTTTAACTACGTTATAACTTGAGAGCTATTTAAATTGACTATATGGCTGTAGCATTTGCTATGACAGACAATAAATAAAAAAAGGTCATGTTTGCCTTTCTTCCATTTCCAATTTGTTTAAATTACATACTCATCACAAATATGATAGGCCGCCCAGCAAGGATGAAGAGTTTGTGTTGCCTTCTCAACATCAATTCCCTTCTCTAATTCAGACATCCAGTAGAGAGCTTGTTTCTGGTATGGTTTCAGAACACACGTGAGAGTACTTGGGGGTTCCATCTCCTAAAAGATAGAGAGAAAGAGAGAGGTCAGACGAGGATATTGATGACATCCAAAACCATATTTACTATGAATTCCAAACAATATAAGAATTCAAAGAGCCTACCTCCAAGTCATAAACATCTGCTGCACCAACAATCTTATTTAGAGATGACTCTGTAATGGCTTGTTCATCTCTGCTTTCTTCTGAAGGCTGTTGGCAACCCTTTCTTCGTTTCAGCAAGGGCAACACAGGAGTACCATCATCTGGAATACGCTGTTTTGAACCATGCATGTGCATGTTATTAAGGGGATATATCCAGGACAATCTATGTGTTTACATCTAGCACACACACTAACAATGAAATATGTATTGAAACACAAAAATATTGGAACTCGAAATATTCAATTGTATTTCTCAAAGCAGTATCATTTGTATTCAAACAGCACCACTGAAAGCGCTCACTGAACCAATGGCATTCGAACCAATTCTAGGATTTGCTTGTACCAAGGGATTGAATTCTTTCAAAGACCTCATTCAGATAATGAATTCAGATAATAATAGTACTCAAAGCACAATGTAATCTTTCACTTGGAACAACTATTTGTTGGTCTCCAAACTCCCAATAGCATTTAGTAATCACCGTACATGAAAAAGATCATGTGCAATAAATGGAGAATTGGCAAACCACCTCAAGGATAATCAACAAAACTTTCAATATCTAAGCAATTGAGATCTATGCAAATGAAAAAAGAAAAAGAATGAAAACCATACTTCAATATTCAAAAGGCGTTTTCGGGAATCAAGTTCTTCTGGGGTGAATTCAGCCTGGATGAAGCAAAAAAAAAAAAAAAAGTGTCAATACAGCACAAACCAACAAAAAGTAGAGTTTCTAGTGGCTCGATTTGCATCATGCAGAATGCTAATATCACAACAGGAGAAATAGGGTGTACCTTCTTATATGGCTGAATTTTCAGCAATTTGAATTGACTGAGGAGAGGATAAACTGAAGAATCAATGTTGGGGGATACATCTAGCCTCCACGATGAGTGGTCACCCTCCGTGAAAATTGAGTGGTGAATATAAAAACTGTAACATTTAACAATCAAACTCAATAAGAACTGACAAAATAAGTAGGATTTGTCCAAGGAATGCATGTTGTTGAAACAATGCATAATAAGACTTATACCTTACATACAATATGACCTCTTGCATCATAGAAAGGACTTTCGGTGCAGCTATGCAACGCCCACGAAGTTTAACTTTACCAGAATTTACAAGCGGAATAACACACTTCGCCCATTCCATGGGAAGCCGACCAATCTATACATCAATATAGAACATGTCATTCTTTTATCCAAATAAACAAATGCATTTAACTCAAACATATAACAAGATAACTGATTTTGTTAAAAAGAACTGACAACTTCAGCGAAGACTAAAAATGCAATCTGAGAACACAGATATACCTCTCCAAATTGCTTGGTTGAGAAACGAACAATCAATCTGGTTTTGTGGCTGGAGTTTGCGGAAGGAAAAGAGAAATGAACAATCTCATTATCAAACAATTTCCTGCCTTTGGAAGTAGAAAGTGCAGTGACAAATGTCCTTCCCACCAAAAGCCAATCCTGCTCTGTGGGGAAGTCTCCATCCTCCAAATTTTTAGGCCTCGTCTGTTGAACCAAAGTTACTTGACAATCAGGATCTTCCTTCTTTACCTGGCTATTAGGCTTCGATCCCTTATGCGAACCGGGCACCTGGGTTGATATACAAGCCCCAGTGCTCGTATTTGTCCGCTTAACCGACATCCCCTGACCTTCGAGGATGTATTTGATGGCTGCATCTGGGTTGTCACCGCATCGAGAGAGTACTAGTTGAATTAAAAGTTCGGATATTTCAGACCCCACAACTGCTCGGATTTTCATGACATTCTCTTCCTGTTGAGTCAGACCCTCTTGCTGATCAGGAACTTCCTTCTTTTCTGGGCGCTCAGGCTTAGACCCGTGAAGCTTTTCGGCTTCATCTGCCTCCTCAGAGGCCTCCAGCTTAACCAGGGTCGTAATGGGTTCCACTCGTAGGACCAAACCCTCTTGACGATCAGGAACTTGACTCGGTACTAAGCTTAGAGGATTGGCCTCATCTAACTCCATAATGGGCTCTTGCTTGACCCGAATCGGAACAGGTTTTGCCTGCTGAATCAAACCCTCCTGGCTATCAGGAACCTCAATCTTAACCGAGCTTGGAGGGTTCAACCCAGAAAGAGTTTCAGCCCTATCTGACTTCTCGGAGCTCTCTTGCTTGATATGGGTGGAAGTAGGATCCGGCAGTTGAGCCAAAGTTACCAAACCCTCTTGACTATCAGGAACTTCTTCCTTCACTAATCTCTGAGCTTCAGCCTCATCTGCTGCCTTGGAGCCCTCTTGATTGATCGGGGCTGAAATACGAGCCCCAGTGCTCGTATTGGTTCGCTTAACAATCACCGCCGTCGGAATTTCAAAGTTGGAGTTGTTGGCCTCACCGCATTGCGAAATCTCTGGGAGAATATCAAATTTGGGCATTGCAACTGATGAGACTTTCTCTTCCTCTGCGCCGTTTCTGGTGTCCATGTCTTCGATCATAGACACGGAACAGAAGCAGAAGACGAAAAAATGGGAACTAGGGTTTAGGAAATGGAACGGAGATTGTGGGGAAGAGGAAAACGAGAAAGAGAAGAGAGAGGGAAAATGAAGAAGGCTTCTGCGCCTTTGATTTTATAATGGGAACTGGTTTTGGCGCGAAACAAAGTTTTTGGTTTTAACCTTCTCCAAATTTTCGCGGCCTTTATTATCTGATATTTACCCTCTATTGTCAACATTTTGGCGCCAAAGCCCAAAGCCCGAGGGGTGAGTGAGTAAATTGTTGATTTTACCGCGGAAAAACTGCACTTGTTTCCGTGAATGAGATACGTTGTCGTTTGGAATGTCTTTGAATTTTGATAAACAGATAGAGAGAGCCATCTGAATAGATTTTGCTGCCTGGGTGGGGCTGGGTATAAGTTGACGGTTGACCTTATAAATACAATATGGTGCGCATGATCACAGGAAGCATGTAATCAATCTATATATAAAATAATTGGGCTTCAAAATCGATTTGGGCATTGAATATTATCTATATATAAAATAAAATGCAGATAATAGTGAAAAATTCAAAACATCAGAAAATGTCTTTGGTTAATCCAAACATTAAGAATTGAAAATATTAATTAAATTAGGATAATATGGTAAATTCATACTTTTTATATTAAAAAATAAAACAAAATCAGATAATATGTCATATTTTTATAGAACACAGCTACCCATTATCTTTTTTAATTCTATAAAATTAAAATAAAAAACAACTTCATATTTAAATTAATTTTTAAATTTCAAATTAATAATTTTTATTATTAATTCGGATTAGTTTAATTAACTGTTTTCTAACCGTTGCGACTCTTTTGATAAAGTTTCAGAAGTTTATATAAATCAAACAAAGCCTCGTTTGTCAAACACAGAAAAAGCATTCTACTAGCACATTTCATCTTATATGAGAGGAAAACAAATCAAATGGAGTGTATTCAATTGAGATTTTAAATGACTATTTATGGATAAGACATATATTTATTGATACTAAACTCATACACTCTACACGGATGCTATAACTCAAATCGAAGGCCTTTCCTAGAGGGAGCATTTGCTCCAAACTACTACATTAGTGGGTGTTTTGCAACCCCTGCTACAAAGTAAGTTAGACACTAATTGTAATTTCCATGATGCAATTAAGTGGTTAGGCATTGACTTGACTTAAGTAATTGAATAAATTTGGAGTTTTCAATTAGTTTTGATCACACTATATTGATTGACTTGATAGACAAAAACAAGCTGCACGCTAAAGAGTATACAAATCAGATAATCACTTTTTCTTTTTTCTTTCTTCTCATTTCAATAATTTCTAATTTTATATTTGAGAAATTTGTTGAGGGTGCACTGAGTGGAACTAAATTTCTTTTTTTTCTTTTTTTGTTTGCATTGGAGCAAATTCTAGCAAGACAATAGTACCTACTCGAATTTTGGCTAAATATTTCCTAATTTTCTTCCCACGCAATTGTTAACCTAGATTATACTTGAGAATTGAGATGGTGATTTGCCTTCCAACACACACTAGACTCTTTCTCATTATTGTCTTGCATTTGTTGACTCAGCTTGACTTGACTTGAGATGGTTGGAAACGGTGCCTTACCGTCCACTCAACCTTTTAAATTTGCCTCTCATCCAAGGCGTGGCACAAACTATAATTATCTTCTTACAAATATAAACCTTGACTTAACTGAAACATATGTCTACCAACCCAATATTATTATTATATGTATATGTTTATTGATACTTATATAGTAAAGCATAAATCTTCCACCGATCACATTAAAAATAAGATAAATTAATATTACATGCGGTGTTACGATTGCTCTTAAAAATGTCTCATATTATAATTTATAGTGATGATCATGAAATTCTTAAGTAGGAAGGAGTATATTTATTGGTAAACAATGTTTTCAAATAAGAATGAGTAATCAAATGAAATAAAAGCAACTGTAAAGACATTATTGTATGGCAAAAGATAGTAATGACATGTTTACTAATTCGTAATCAAAATCAAAATAAGGGGTTTGACTCTTACATTTACTTCACATCAAATAATGAAGATGTAACTGAGGCCCACATAAAATTAGGAATTTAACTTTTGATTTTGGAGGGAATTGGACTTTTGGGTGCATTGGGGAACCCAAATTTTTTTGAGAGATTCACTATTATACCCAATATAGGAGCCTAAATTATAAATTAAAAAAAAACCATGTATGCAATGGACTTTAGAAACACACCCAAAGCATATTTACACATAACAAAAAGGCTTTTAACTTCTTTTAAATTACAAAACTGCCATTGATTTATTAAAACAAACTCAACCCCAAAACCTCATAAAAAATCTCAAAACACTCAATAGGGCATCAAAGTAATTTAATAATTAAAATTAAATTCAATAGGACCAACTGTCATTTTTTGAGTGTGTTTATAGAAATTAAATGGTGTATGGTTTATCTATATTATTAGTGCTAAGAATGGGTATATGACTAAATATCTCTAAATTTTTCAGGGGAAGGGCAACATTTAAAAGGCTAAAAGTATGTGAGGGAGATTCAAGTGCATGGAGTCCATGAACCCATCTACATTAGTCGACATAGAAGAGAGAAACTTTGAATAAATAAACCTGAAATATGTATCAAACAAAATTAAATTATAAGTTGAGAAACTAAGAAAGGACAGATGCCAAATAAGGGTGATTAAAGCTCATGGATATTTATTAAATAGAGATACACCACTAAGGGAATTTTGGGAGACAACAAGATTATGTGAAGCAGAAATCAAATTGAATATTACAAAGTCTCTTTTAGACATTTAATCGAACACGTGGTGAGCACTAGCAGAAGGGCAAAGTTCAACCACCCCAAAGGATTTTCCGGCAAAGAGAGGTGTAGCTACACCTCCTTGTTAATGTGTAGATCCGCCAGTGCTTGGGTGGGAGGTGGTATTCTAACTCCAAGAGAACAAACCTATTAGGAATTCATATTTTTCTACGCATTGTATCCCCACCTACTCCGATTCAAGATAGTTTAGTAAACAAATTCAATGGAATCTGGATTTTGACTCCACCTCAATTCAATTCATCTTCACATGATTACGAATTAGTTAACATACCCTAAAGCACTTGACAATATACTTGAAAGGAAGAATGCCCTAGGCAAAAATTAAGGGTGGCAATTTCCGACAAAACCCGATGAACAACTGGAACGTACAATTAGGCAGTCAACCCGCATGATTAAAATTTCAGGTCAACTTGTCTGACACGTTTAATAAAATGTGGGAATTGAGTCAACCCGCCAACTGAAAAATGACATACTCAACCCGTTTATTCTTTAATTTTAATTTTTTTTATTAATAATAATAAATATGTGGCATGTATATATTGACTTGTTATATTCTATTTCACTGTGCCCTCTACGGCAGTGGATTTCAGCCCACCCAAATGAAATCTCTACCTAAAATTTTAACTTAAAATGTTTTTTAATAGGTTTTATGTAAATAGGTTACCTGTTAAACATGTTCAATAATTTGTTAGACAGGTTACTTGTTTTGGACCCAATCTACCACAACTTGAACTCAACATGAATCATTTTTTAAACGGGTTGGATTTAGGTTGAGCATTCTTGACACATTTGTTACTCCTGACACGACACAACCTATTACCACAACTAGTCAAAACCCAACAGTAACTCCCACAATAACGCCATTTTGAGTTTTAGAAATTAATTATTTTGGGTTTGAATTCAAATTATCTTCCTCTTTATAAGATTAACAAATTTTATATGATCAAACAAGAATAAATGTTGATTAAACGAGTTGATCAAGGTAGTGTATTCGTCTCGTCTCTTGTGCTCGAGTTCAATACCTCTTAAAGAACAGCATATAAGCCTTCGCAAAAAGGGGGTAGGAAAACCGGATTTGCTTGTATTAATAAGTGTGTAATCCTAAAAGCCTAGTCCCCCCCCTCCCAAAAAGCACTCTAGAGCCATTTTCATTTTGAGGGGGAATGAAACCATATTCTTCCTCCCCTCTCCCTTTATCCACTTCTCCATTCCGCCATTCTTTTGTTGGAATTTTAAAAGGTTTTAAAAATTTAACCGTTTTATTTAATTAATTATTTTGGCTGTTTTATTTGATTTATTGTGGGGGTTATAAATATTTATATTCAAGTTTTATTTCTGGTTGGTGAATGCCTTAATTCTTTGGTTGGTGAACTTTTATGGTTGGTGAAGGTTACTTGTTTTTGGATGCCTATAAAAGGCCACTACTCCTTCACATTTAAAACACACACAGTACACCATCAGAATATCACATACCACAATCACCACCATAAACTAGTTCTCTCCTTTTCTACTTTTATATATATTATCTACTTTATATTATTATTTTGGCAATGGTTCTGTGACTTGGATACCCATATCCGTCTATGAACGTGCTCATAGCGGATCTTGAGTTTGTGTACAAGGGGTCGTATCTTGGAGTCTTGTAGACCGTCAGGACCTGCACATAGGGAGGCTACAAAGGCTTTAGGACAGGCGTCTTTGACGTGCTTCACCGTACCAAACTCACCTTCTTATTTATTATTTATTTTCCTTTTACTTACATGTTATTTTGTTTTCTTCAATTTCATTATACCTTAAAAGCTTTCTAATTTATTTATATGTTATTTATAATATAATATTTTTGTATTTGGCTTTACGGAAAAAGAAAACTATATATTTTTTATAACATCTTTTCTCTTCGTCATTTTCAAAGATAGAAGGTTTCCCCTATTTGTCTTTGTTTTGTTATGATTTTCTTCCACTCATCACAAGTGGATGCGTCTTTAGGTCGGATCTCCACATGCGTTCCTTCATGTTTTGAATAAGTCGCAAAGACTCTTTGGGTTTTCTATGTAGTTTATTTATTTTATTTTGTGAGAGTTTTTCACATCTCCTCTGTGAGAGTGTTCCACCTACTTGGTTTTTTAAAACTTTATATCTTTTTGGTTGTTATGAGTTTGCACTCTTAGTTGGGATGTCTATGTCATAGTTTCTTCGATCATGAATGATCGTTAATGGAGGAGCCCCATATTGTCTTAATTTTGATGTTAGATTGCTTCATTATTGTAATGACTATTCGTGACTAGTAATTTTTTTGGCTGAATTATGAATGCAATCATAAAATTTATATATATATTTTTCTTTACAAATTCTAATTAAAATTTTATTTTTTGGACTTAAAAGTTCACAAATGATCTAATTACATGCAAAGAGAGATGATTGACCTAAAAAAGGAAGGTGTTTTGAAGTTGGACTTGGTCAAATATTAGTTATGATATTAGAAATTTAGCATTGGAATTATATAATTTTTATTAATTTTAAAAATACTCAGCCGGTCCATTTCAATCCAATTTTGTAAGGTGTGAAATCGACACTGGAACTAATTTGAACTGGTCTGGTTCGGGTTGATGTTGGTTTGTTGAGTTTCTAATCAACGCGGTTTTTTTCCCATTTTTTCCATCTGATACAGCTTAGTTTTCTGATTTTCTGATCACGATGCCCGCCCCTAATAAAAATAGAGAAAAACAAACTGAGCCCACCCCTAATAAAAAAAAAGAAGAAAAACAAAAACAAACTGATCATACACACGAACACAGGCACACAACCCAAAGTCTTTCAAAATAAAAAATAAAAACATTCATCAGAAAGATAACAAGAAGTGCACACAAACATACAACCCAATAACTCACCTCCGCTTCACCTTCAGAGCTCTGGCTGCAAAGCCATGTGCACTCTTGAGAAGCGCGGTGACCTCTTCTTCCTAACCCTAACTGGCGACGACGAGCACCGCCTCAGCCTAACCCTCATCGACTCGCTCCTCTCGGCTCTCTCCCAAGCCAAGTCCCAAGCCACTCGCGGCTCGGTCCTCGTCACCACCGCCCACGGCAAGTTCTTCTCCAACGGCTTAGACCTCGGCTGGGCCCAATCCGCCGGCTCCGCCTCTGCCGCACTCGATCGTCTCAGCCAGATGGTCGCCGCCTTCAAGCCAGTCGTCGCCGCGCTTCTCTCGCTCCCGATGCCGACGGTAGCCGCCGTCCAAGGCCACGCCGCTGCCGCCGGATTCTTGTTGGCTTTGAGCCACGACTACTTCCTGATGAGGCGCGATAGAGGCGTGCTGTATATGAGCGAGGTCGATTTGGGGCTGCCATTCCCAGACTACTTCACGGCGGCGTTTCTGGCGAAGATCGGGTCGGTTTCGGGTAGGAGGGACGTGATGCTGAGGGGGATGAAGCTGAAGGGAGACGAGGCTGTCAAACTTGGGATTGTGGAATCGGCGCACGATAGTGCGGAGAGCACGGTGGAGGCTGCGGTGCGCCTGGGAGAGCAGTTGGCGAAGAGGAAGTGGAACGGCGACGTTTACGCGGAGATCAGGAAGAGTTTGTATCCGGAGTTGTGCGGCGTTGTTGGAGTGGCGGTTGCTACTCCAAAGGCGAAGCTTTGATTCCTTGTGTGTTTCGATCAAGTGTTTAAGAAAATAATTTGAAAGGGGTTTAAATTGAAAATGATGATTTCAGTGTTTGAGGTCTCTGGATCAATTTATGTAAGATTGTTAAGAAAGAGTAAGGAAATAAGGAATTTGATAATTTACTCTCAAACTTTTGAAAATTAGTTCACTACTTTTAGTATGAGCTACAATCAGTGAACGCTTAAAACTTCGTATTATCATTCTGGTTATTAATCCAATGGATGAATATAATAGGTGAAATAAAAACGGTGTAATATTGCGTCAGTTTATTTTAATTCTTACAAACATTAATTTATTTACAAGATACTTCTCATATAATTTTTGATGCTGTCGAAAAGAAGAAGTGGAGACCTGTTAAATCGTCACAGTCAGGTCCTGACAGTCAGGTCCCGCCTTTTTCCCACCTTTTTTCTGCTGATGATTTAATTCTTTTTGCTGAGGCTAGCTCCAGTCAAGCCAGAATTATGAGAAGTTGTTTGAAGCTTTCTGTGATGCTTCTGGGCAGGTAGTTAATTTTGAAAAATCTGCCATTTATTGCTCTCCTAACACTTGTAAGGAGCTTGCTAAGGAGATTAGTTATACATGTGGTTCACCACTTACCAATAATCTTGGAAATTATTTAGAAATGCCCCTGTTACATTCCAGAGTCACTAAAGCCACTTATGAAACTCAGGTGGATAAGGTTAAGCACAGGTTGGCCTCTTGGAAAGGTAAATTTTTATTTCTAGCTAGTAGAGCTACCTTAATTCAAGCTGTTACTGCCTCCATTCCTATTTATGCAAAGCAAACTACCAAATTGCCTGCTAGTGTGTGTGATGATTTGGATAAACTCAATCGAAACTTCTTTTGGGGAGTGGGAGAGAAGAAGCAGAAGATCCACTTATGTCAATGGGATCTGGTTTGCAGGCCTAAATGCAAAGGGGGTATGGGTTTTAAGAAGACTACCACCATGAATCAAGTTATGTTGGCTAAAATTGGGTGGAGATTACATAGCAAGGATAAGGGCTTGTGGGCTAAAATTTATGAAACAAAGTATATGACGGGTTCTACTATTCTTGACCCTTCTTTAAGATCTAAACAAGGCTGTTCTAGTACTTGGAGAAGTATTCTCCATAGGTCTGCTTTACTATCCCAAGGGTTAGCCTGGAGAATAGGAAAAATGGATTCTACTCATTTCTGGACAGATAAGTGGGTCACTAGGAGGTGCTGCAGTTGACTGATTTGAATTGTGTTGTTTCTGATTTCTCTAAGAATGGTTGGTGGGATGTTAACAAATTACGCTATGCTCTTCATGATGATCTAGTTCAGAAAATTCTTAATGTGCCTGTTGGTTTCATGGGTTCTCTCTCTTATTTTCATATTTGGAGGCCTTCTCCTAATGGAATTTTCTCAGTCAAAACTGCCTATGGGTTATTCTTTGAAGGTCCTTGGTGGCCTGATTACGATTGGAAATTTCTATGGAGCCTCATAATCCCTCCTAAACTACATTTTTTTTCTTATGGTTGACTACCCAAGGAAAACTCCTTACTAATGAGTTGAGAGTTAAAAGAAACCTTGCTGAAGATTCGGCTTGTGCCGTCCTGTGACTATCCTCCTGAGTCTATTTTGCACATTTTTCGTGACTGGAATCGAGCCAGAGAAAGTCTGGAATGATTTGCCTGATCTCTCCTTCCAACTCTTCTTTATTCCGGATGGACTTCAAACCTTGACTCAAGGCTAATTTAATGTCAAAGATTAAATGGCAAGCTGATGTCCCTTGGTATTTGGTGTTTGTAGCTACTTGTTGGCATTTGTGGAAGTGGAGGAACAAATTCATTTTTCAGCCTGAGGAGGAGGTGCCTGTTAACCCCATACACGACATCTTGGTTGCTGCCCATGAATGGTTCATGGCCTCTAAAATCTTGCATAAAACCAGTGCTAAGATCCAGGTTTCCCTAGCATGGGTGCCACCTAGTCCTGGGCAGGATAAGCTGAATGTGGATGGAACCAGGAAAAATGCTTCTGGTTGCATTGGTGCAGGGGGAGTAATTCGTGATTCCTTTGGGGATTGGACTTGTGGGTTTGCTGCTAATTTGGGCAGAGGTCAGATCCTTCAGGCTGAAATATGGGGCTTATTTTTTGGGTTAAAGCTTCCTAACGACCGAGGTATTCGCAATCTATTGGTAGAAATGGATTCTGCAGTGGCTGTTAAGTTGGTGAAGAATTCTACTACCCTTGGTTTACATCCTGTGGCGTCTCTGGCTTCATACTATTGGGAGTTGATGGGGAAGTTTGATAGGGAAAGAAATGTGGTTGCTGACTGTATTTGCTCAATTGAGCAATTGAGCTCAATATGGACGATAGCTGTTGTCTTTTTGAGCTACAATATGGACGGGTAGGCTTGTTGATGTCTTTTTGATATGGCCCGAGTTGGATTGGTGATAGCCTTGTTGATGATTTGCTTGGAGTCGGACTGGGACTCGGCTAGTCTGTAGTGAGTAGTTGCTGTTTGTCATTGGGGTTCTAACCCCCCTTTCATTAAAAAAAAAAAAATCACAACAGAACTATCATATAGCATAAATTAAAACATTTTAAAAGGTTTTTTTTTTCTCCTTTTAAATAAAGGTCATTGCATTTAGAAAATGTGTAAACGTTTGGACTTAAAATGGGAGGGTCGGCCAAAGCGAGCCAACCCTATGGGGTCCCACAAATTATGTCGGCCATATGTCTTGATATCCATACGGCACCCACCAAGCTAGGGTGGGAGTGGCATATTTAGCCAACCGACCCTTTTAAATTTCACCTCTCCCCACCAACTTCTATTTATACGAGCTCCTTCCCTTGTTCCTCCTCTTTTCAGCCGATGTGGGACTCAGTTGCCTATTGTTTCATTTCAAACTCACATCATGCCAAGAATCTAGACGAGAAAATATTTTTTTCAATAAAGAAGAGAATTGGGCACATAATTGAAGGAGATTTTCATGATACTTTCCTCGAATTGAATAATCCGGATAAAGGAATTTGATATTTTACAATCAAATGCGTAGCTAAGCTAAGTTTAGCTTCTGTACAAACGAAGACCAACAATTTACTCCACCCAGTCCGCTTTGCCAGTCATATCTGAAAGCTGAAAACGTAAAATCAGGAATGTCATTTGATTTTTTCAGAGCATAAATAAACAACCTATAATACGCCTAGAATCAATTGTTAATAGCATGCTTTTAGAGTAGTAAAAAGGTAGACACCTCTGTAAGGGCACACAACTTCGAAATAAGGGGTTCCTTTTATGTTCATGTAAATAAAAGTAAGTGTAGGTAGTTGATCTCACCTTTTAAGAATTAATGTAACACATTGCCTGTGCTTGAAGGAAATAAGAGTCTTTGTACTTTCTTCCACTTCCAATGTGAATCCCATTGCGAATCCAGTCGTCACGATGTATCCAAGCATCCCGACCAAAATCAAGAATTCCAAGAATCTGTTGTGAGCAAGATATATGCTAAGTTGGTAACATTACGAAAAAGTGTAACCCACAAAACACGTGTTGGTGGATGTCATCAGACACAAAAACCCAACAAAGAGCTTACAACTATATACTAAAAAGGTACCTCCTCCCAACAGTCAACCGACTACAAAAGATACATACAACTATATGCTAAAAAGGTAGAGGGAGCTTTACTTACCGCTCCACCTTTCCAGGACACAAACGTTGGATTTGCTCTTGGTTGCAAGACCTATTTAACATGATATAACGTCCACGTATGAGAATAGGCATGACAAGAGATAATATAACGTCCACAAAGTATAGGAACATAAGACTCTGGTCGAGTTTGAGCAACCAAGTGAAAAAGGATTATAACAACCTTCAAGGCAATAACAGATCAACTTACCTCAACAGTATCAATCGCTTCATTTGAAGGAATAGTATGTAAAACCCTGCAAAAGTTGGATGTAAATTGAATATTATAGGGGTGTCTAAATCCCTTAAGTGAAAGGTCCATCCCATTTGATAACATTTATTAAATAAGCACATGGGCATATCAGGCTCTTATAACCATGCAATTATATCAAAGTGCACTTGAAAACTAGAAATTCTGCAGAAAGTTGTGATGAGATGATTGGTCAGCAGGGTCAGTGTAAAGGGGTGGAGTAAAAAACTTTCCAAGCATGGAGACCCTATGAACTAACAGAACTGGGGATCCCCTGACCTAACAACTATTACTCATCTGGCATACTTGCAGAGTGCAAACATGAAGCTTAATTGCCTAAGCTATGAGTTCATGAATATAGACCACAAATCTTAAGTTAACAATACTCCAAGCCAAATAATTAAAGTCCACTTGGTGGGTTTTCCCTTGTCATAAAATTTGCAAACTTTGATGCACAATTTACATAAATATTGTAAGCATAGATCATAATCACAAATAATAATCAAACAAGTAGGTTTGCTAGCTTAAAGAAACAGCAGAACCCACCTTTCCTCCACTGCAGGAACAAGACCTCTTGTCAAAGCCACTCCACCAACCTAAGACATGAAATGTCACTTCTTCGTTCCTATATAAAGTATAGAAACTCATAGTCTATCTTGGTTGACAAACTTACCAACTGTATACTGCAAAACAATTTTCTTTGGAGGTCTATACGTCCTGTCAACAAACCACCAAGTGGTATTATGGTATCAGATATTTGACCAAAAAAATAAGAAGGTATCAGATAGAAAAACAGACTTGGCAAAACTACAGAAACATACCTGTTGAAAGAATGCTACTCGTTATGGCTTCTGCAAGGCCAACCTTCTCTTCTTTCTTTGGTTTAGCTGCAAAAACTGGGTAGGTATCCCACATTGGATACCCAACGTTCATGCTGGGATACATGCCATCAGGCATTTCAGGTCTTCTGGGAAATTCCATGTGCCATGTATCTTCCAGCATGTCCTCATAGTCACGAAACCTATTTACGAAACCAATCCAATATTTATCAAGGTAAAGTGATTTGTCCCCAGGTATTTTCATGTTGCAGAAAAGTTTAACTTGGAAAACATGACTGACCAAACACTGGGTGGGGGAGGATATGCATCTGGAACCAAAAGCATTGGGAAGAACAAACCCATTGGAGGGACCTATTTAAGATACAGTAAGATTCAAATTTTGCCCACAAATTGATTCAGGACTAAAGCAACTATAATTCACTTTACGAAACACACGTTGAGAGCAGTTAATCTTGTCTTATGAGATCCAGCTGGCAAGCCATCTTCATAAGAATGAACTATACCAACAGCATCAAGTTCCCCCTCCTGTATAAAGGAAACTAAATAATTAGAAAACGTATAATCCGAGAACCAAGGTAAAGAACCTTGTCCAAACACATTCTACACTATTTGGCCATGTATATTAGACACTCCATACAATTCAATCATTAACATATAGTATTTACAAGCACTCAATTAAAACGATTAGCTTGACATATGTTCTAGATGATTCACTGTGACCTGAAATGATTTTTTTTCCTTTTTTCCTTTTTGCACTTTGAAACGTCGCAATGTATACTAGATCTTAATGAGTACTTTGGATATGATTGGCTCATTTCTCATTATTAAAATTCATTTTAAAATAACATATGGGGTACAAAACACACATATACAAAGGAAAACCACCCATTGGATCAAAATTATTGATTATGACCATAACATGTGTGTGTTGTCCTGTAGGTAAGTCTTCACAAGATTTAAACAGAACACAAATATTATACATACATAGATATCATTCAACCCCACTAGAGTCTAGAGGGGCCAAACAAAAATCTAGGTGGCATTGTACACCACAGCTCAACTGAAGGAATAACCTAGGTTAAGAGAATCATCACTGGTATGATAGTGTGATACTCATCTTTCCTCTCTTTCGGTTCCCTTGTCTAGAAACAATTTTGCTATCCATCTAGACTGGTGAGAGCACTGTATTAATTGGTTTTGCCTTTGCTCCATCCCCTATTTATCCCTTTCTGGTTTTTCAAAAAGAAAGTAATTGTTTCCAATTAAGAAAAGGGGGAAGAGGAAAGGGGGGTGGGCTGAATGTATGATAGATTATTTTCAATGGCTTCCTCAATCATAACTCTAAAATCCCCTTCAATTGCTTGGTTCAGTATATTACCAAGCAATTGAAATAATCTAACTTCTTTGCAACATGCCTAATCTCTTCGTAAGACCATCAAAATTACCAAGCGAATGCACTTCTCTCATGTAACAAATATTATTTAAACACATCCCAGAATAAGTTAAGAAATAACATACCACTCGAATGGTTTTCCATGGCGTAATGTGGTAAATACTCTACTAACTAGGATCCCAAACGTTAAAGAGAAACACTACAACAAACTCTACGGTGCCTGGCATACATTTTCTTTTACTTGTTACAAGGGATCCATACGCGCATGCATGTAATTCATGTACTACTGGCATGAACCATGTAGCACAAAAAGAAGCTAGGTTAGATTATAGAAGATAAATTACATATAGGATAATCCATGACAAAATAATAAAGAAGTAAAAAGAACTTACTTTAATCTCACAATAAGACTCTTTTAGCCTGTTAAGCATCAAGAGATCTATAGGCTTTGCGAACATGTCAGTACGAATTTGTGGCCATGTCTGATGATGTCTCTGAGTCCAAAGAAAGCATCTTGATATGTCCTGAACAAATAAACTCATCAATCAACTTCACCAGGAAAAAGTATACTGGCAAATGAAACTTATTAAATCAGCGACATATTAAAGAAGTTCTAAAAACTCCATAAATAATAATAGCAATTATTTAACATCCAAAATCTAGGTTAGCAGAAACAGAAACAAACAATTCATTTAATTCATGGAAGTTTAAAAGGTAGAGAAAGAGGTTACAAGAGGAGAGTAAGTAATCCAGATGAAATTAAAAAGCCATGCAGTGGGACAAATAGGCGATGACAGAATTAGTTCAGTGCTCATATGCTAAAACAACAACTGAAAGGCTTACAGCTTTACATCATGAAGAAACAATTACTGCGGGTGAACATATCCTATTAGACTGATAGTTAACATGGATCAAGGAGAGCTACAGAAACAAGGGTATAATATTTCTTTCATTATTGAAGCTACTAGCTAGTCAAAACTTCAATACATTTTAAAAGCAAAACTCACCTCTCCGCCAAAAGGTAAAGTTTTCTCTGTAGTAGGTAAAGCTACTCCATCCTGGACAGCAGAAGAGACGAGTGGTACATTATCATAAGTGGAAAAGAACAAATCTATCAATTTAGGTATAATACAGTCATGCTCTACTGATATACCGCCAAAAAACTAAAAAGGAAGTTAATTTCTTTTTGCTGCAAGATATACATCCAAAGAAAAGATGGTTGGCAGGGGCAGTGCAACATAAGTAGTTCCCCCAACACTCAAACCCACCCCAACCCCCACCCCCTCCCTGCAAAACAAAACAGAAAGAAAAAGGAGGATGGCTGTAATGACAAAAGTTTCTATGGAGAAAAAATGTCAGTTGTTGAGGTGGTGAAATTGGTTTTTCCACCAATATAGGAATAAATGGTGATGGAGGCAATTGTTAAATACAATTCCTGTTCTAGAGCCGAGAGAAGAATGGATACATGGTGGTAGCAGCAATTGCAGTGGTAGTGTTATCGCTAGTTCCATTAGTGATGGACATATGGTGATCAAGGTGAGGATTTTGGTAAAACTTGTGATAGTGTTGATAATGGAGCTTAAGGAAGGCAAATGACGGCAATGTATTGGTGACCATGGTAATGAGTAATGCAAGAAAAGCATTAGATAGCTTTTTGTCTTTAAAATAAACAAAAAGAAATATTTTTGCTTCCACACAAAAAAAAGTAAAAATTTAGGAAGTACCTCCAGTTCAGTAACTAAGCGTGGATTTTTTTCAAATTGATTTTGAAAGAATGAAAACATATGCAGTGACTGTATGGAATCATATCTTTACACACATTTACAGTTTTTTTTTTAGATGTTAAAAAGAAGCATAAAGAAAGTATAGAATTGGCAGTTACCTCAATGCAAATAACTGATGTCACCTGAGCACCCATCTTAACCACACATGCTGTTGATAATCCATTCCCAAAAGCTGCAGCTAGACCTTCCTGAAGTAACCAACGGACAATAAGATCATCATATAAAAAAGAAAAACCCTGAAGATTAACTGGCACAAAACACCATTTGCTGCAAATATAGGAAATCATCAATCAAAAAATAAGACTGTCAATAGCATTGAGAGCATAAAGAAAAATCAAACTACAACTTTAATTGTGGCAAATATTTCATATGGAAAGATGTAGCATCGCAAACACATCATATTCTAGGTAATAGCCATCAGCCCATCTGTGATAAGAAAATTATATTTTAATCACATGCAAAAAGCACAAGTTTTGGACATGAAACAATGCAATACACAGATATAAGATAAAGATAAATTATAATGAAAATGGTAGTTTCACTTTTTCCATTTTCTTTCGCTGAAGTAGTTTATAATTGCCTTCCATGTCAGTATCACATAGCCAACAGAAAATAAAACATTGACCTGAGTTTAACAGTTGATACTCAATTCGTTTCATTCTTGTTAAAAGTTTATGCTTGCAACGAAACCTAAATTGAAATTCATAATGCAAAAATTAAAAGAAAAATTCCTCACCTGGTGTACCACTGCTGAGCTAAAGCGCAAGTCACGCAAGACTATAGACAACAATTCCTTTATTTCTGCTTGTAGAAAATAACAGAAGGGAAAAGAAAATAAGTACAGTTTCCCAAGACAACATTTTTATATAATATAGAGGATAATGACAGATCAGGTTCTTAATAACAGATTTATTGTAAATATATTGACGAGTTCCAACAAAAGAAAAAAGAAAGGTATTACAGAAAGTAGGAACTCACTTTTAAAAAAGATAAGAATTAATTGTACTCACAAAAACAGAAACACTTCTAACAATCCTAAAAGACAGAATGGACACAAATTTTGAAATAAAAACAACTTATAGCCATGGAAGGTCTATGACTAAGACCAACAAAGCGAAGAAAAAGGAGTGACTTCTCAATCTAAAGAACTGACAGCAATTTGAAGTACCTCGACTATCAAATGTTTCTGGCACAACAAGCATAGCAGCATACATGTTTCTTTCACGTAGAGGAATATGCAATTTCTCTGTCAAAATAAAATCCCAAATAGCATGTACGTCCTCAAGTACCTAAAGAAAAATGCAAAATATAAATGAAATTCAGTATTTCATGGATAATGGAACACAAAGTAATTTTATGTACTGAAGAACACATTACAACATGAAGCTTAGGTTAATACATTCTGTCAATCTATTATGATGATTCGTACATATGTCATCCAAAACTTCTCAGGTGATGATGTAATCAGACCCCACATAAAGTTAAATTTTACAATGGTAACCTAATTAAAGTGCATTCATATCTCATGTTAAAAATCTAATAAAAACGGGAATTGTACCTGCTGCATGGGATAATGTTGTGAAATATTTAGGTGGCCTCTACGTATAGGACGGCGTAAGGTATATGGCGCCATGGGGGATATTTTTTGTGCTTCCTCACCAAAAATGACCTTTTTGTATTTGTGGTTGCTAGAACCAAGCTCCTTGGTATTTTCATCTTCAAGCTGGCCCAAAGCCTCACTAGTTGTGCCTTTGTTCTCTGAGCTTTCTGCATATATAACATGAAATGTTCGCCAAAAACAGATGATATGGATTGTAACAGAAAAACATCAGGTTAAATGCCCATGCACACAGCAAAGTACTTCAACCAGTCATGAGAATCAAGACAATTAGAGCAAGTGTTGTATAAGCACTCTTGTATTACCTAATGATGAAGACGAACTAAGGTCCTTTTCATATACATCTGTCCAATCAAAAGCTGGTTCCTTTCTACTATTCTGTGGATTGTATCCATCAACGCGTCCCATCTGCACATCAGCTTCATCATTTCAATGACCAAAACACATCATCACCAAACATCAAGCTGATTTTACATTGGTCTCCATAGTTTTTAGGTCACTAAAAAAGCTTTCATTAAAACAGAATATGTTAGAGATCTGTTCAGATCATCTTATTGTAAACAAAATGCCAAAAACATGATACAGATCAACATTGCTTGTATTATGGAACATGCATAGCACGCTATCTCTGTCAAATCGAGTATATACAGTGTTAATTTCAAGCATAAAATAAATTCTATCAATGATCACACATACCTTGCGTGGGTAAGAATTGTTAGCAACCTCTTCATCCAGAAAAGGTATCTTCAAGAATGATGCAATCTTGAAAATGCACAAACATTTCGGTTAAATTCAAATTCCAAATATAAAGCTAATGGGTTAACGCATTAAAGGAAGCAATGTACATAGACTCACTGTATCATAAGCTTTTTCGCGCTCCATATACTGCGCAGTTGAAACTTGAGAATTGAGCAGCTGAAACCCAAAAACAATAATCATGAATAAACCATACAAAGCAATAAATAAAACTGAAGTTAAGAAAGTATAAGAAACCTGGTCTTGGACATTTCTCCTGGGCACTTGTGCGGTATGCCTTGCAATGCAATGAGCAAAATTAAGAGGGGTGTCCTGTGAAGCAAGGCCTATTCTGATATTTGCAGAACCTAACGTCCCCAACAACACAAAAGAAAGGACCAAAATAAGTAACTAAAAGATTGAGTGGGGCATGTGAGTTTTGTGTTTGCTTAGAAAATTTTGATGGGTTTGTGTTGAAATTTCTAATGGAGCTGTAGGAAACTCAGAAACTAAATACCTGGGTTGATGACGACCAGGTTGGAGCCTCGCTCGGAGAGCAGTTGTGAAGGGACCACGGTTTTCAAGTAATCCTGGGAAATAGCACAAGCTTTGTGAATTAACAAACAATTTATAATTTGCATACAAAGACAGAGAGAAAGAGAGAGAGAGAGAGAGAGAGAGAGAGTGTGTGTGTGTGTGTGTGTGTGTGTGTGTGTGTGTGTGTGTTCTGGGTTCATACCATGGAAACTGAAAGGAGTTGCTAGAATGAGAATGAGCTTGAAATCGCGGTTCGCCTGCCTTGATTTTGCTTCTTTTGGAGTTTCCGGTGTTTGTCTGAGACTCTGTGAGCCTGCGTTTCTCTCTTTTTCTTCTTTCTTCTCTTTTCTAAGGAATGGACCCAATATGGGCTGCCAGCCTGGTCAGTTACCCAGTTTATTTTATTTTATTTCAAAAATAAAAATGTTTAATGTGAAAACATTACTCTCTTTTTTTTAATACACAAATGAGGTTGGAATATAAACATAGTACGTCAAGTGTATGAATAAATACATCTAACCACTTGAGTTACAAGATTTTGCTATAAAAAACCTAATACACTCTTTACATGAATGTGACCAATATATTTTTGCTAAGCTAATTTTCGATATCAAGCTGAAGTTTAAGTTAAGGTAAAGAATGACGCATTGTTGCTCTCAAATTTATTTCTTCATCTTTGGGAGAGGTTTGTAGCTCAAATGGTTAAGAGCCATTGTCTTTGCACTTGAGGAGTGTGTTCAAATGCTCCCACCCTCAATATCCTTGTATAAAATGTTGTTATTGATACTTCAAAATAATTATCTTACAATCTTATCTTTTTTTTTCTTTTTTCTTTTTGTTTTATAAATCTCCTTTTATTGGTGCAATTTCACTAGAGGTTCTCTTAAAAGATGGAGATTTGAACAAGATATAGAAAGTAATGCATGATCCAATAAACTTATATAACTTTTATTTTTTAAGAAAAAAAGAAAGTAAACGTTGGAAGGCTACCCAGACAAATCAAAAGTAACTTTTATTTCTCTCTTTTATTTCTTAGGGAGCATCATCTATCTCTTAAAAGGAAAATACTTTGGTTCATTGCCGGTAAGAGCCACTCTTAATCCCAGACAAATCATTTTTTTTTGTGCACATATAATGTGAATTGCATGTAACGAGCCAAGTAGTGTACTTACAGACTGGGATTTTTCAGGTTTCAAACCTGAAGGCTCGGTTGTTTGGAAACAACAATCACTTTCCCTAGAAGTGTGCAATTACGATCAAGAAAATCTTAATTTCATTTAGTAAAAGTAGATATAATGACTTATCAGCGAAGAACAATAGGCCACAACAACCAATTCATGTGTTGAAGTAACAGTATATCTCACCCCAGAACAGGGAATAATCAAAGTATTGGATCCTAAAAAGGAACATTGGAAAAAATTACAAGAGCACTGATAAGTAGCTTAACATCCCCCGTCGTAATGATGCTGAGCAGCAGCCACTTCAAGAAGCTAAAATTTAGACCCTTTTTGAAAATCTATTACTTCCTCGATGTACTTCTAACCGGTTTTGGTTTTTGGGGCCTTCTTTTTGAGTTGCCTCTTTGGAATTGAGTTCTTCATCCCTACAAAGAAAAGCAGTGCACCAAAAAGTGCCGCGTGCTGCAAACGAAATTACAATCTCATCAAATTAAGCTCTAAACTACATGGATAAAAAACATATCAAGCAATAAGCAAGTGTATACAATAAACAAACCTGCAAGAAATCATTCAGGAGTATGCCAAATTTGGTGTTGTCAGGACTGTAGTTGTAGAAGTCATAGATAAGTGGAGTGGTAAACGCCAATTGTAGAAGCTGCAACAGAAACATTACATGTGTCAAGAATATACGGTAACCAACAACTGAAACACAAATTTGATCACCACTTCTTTACATTTCGAAAGCAATTGATCAAAAACCCAGAAAGAAAGGAATCCTAACCAGGAGAGAAGCTCCAAAAGAACTGTTAAGTATGAATAAAATGCCTCCAACCCCTTTTAGAGCTACCGTAGCAGCAGCTAAATGTTTAACCTGTAAAAGATATTCCCATGTCAAAAGCCAACCTACCGCATGAGCAACATGAACATAGGATAGAAGCAAGAAACTGCATATAAAGAAATAAAGAGACTTACATCTATATGTGGTAGTTCAACCCCTAGTTTCGAAGACAGATTTTTCTTGAATACATTAAATTTGGGAACCAAGTCCTTGGCAGCAGGTCCACCATCAACACCAAATTCATTGAACCTGAATATACAGATGTTACATCAACACAAATGAATACAATATCGTTTTAAACATACCAAAGGGTAATAGACTATTTACAATATAAGCAATACGTTACAAGACATGCACAATTCTTGAAAGATGGCACCCAAATGGATGTTATAGAGCAAAGCAACAGGAGATAATAAACCTTTTACAATATTAATGATCACTACAACCATTAAACAGAAAAAAATGGAAACCAGGTTTTTAAATTAAATTTATCACCCAAAGTGTTCATCCATGCTCTAAATAGAAATTGTTTCATCCAAAACGAACTAAAGAGACTGCCAAACTAGATCCCACCTATACACACGTGGATGTTTTTGACATTAACAAACACTTGAATTACACATTTAAAATAAACTAGCATTTAGGAAAAAGAAAAAGAAAATCTTCACAAGTATCTAAATAATTAGACCATAGTCCATAACCCATTTCGTTGTACGTCGAAAGAAAAATTCAAAGTTCCATAAACAAGGACCAGACAAGGAATAGACAACCACCACCCTTTTAAGATAACGCGAATAAGTTCACTTTGTGTCGGAAAAAGTTATTCTCAACCCAGCTTATTAAAACACTCAAAAGATCATTAGATCTTCACAATTCAGTCAAGCACCTGACTTTAGAAGTGCCATGACGAATTGAAACAGCAGAGATTTGGAAAATCAACCCACAACTGGATCTCAACCAGTTCTTTACAGTAAAGCCAGTAGGAAGTAGCAACAATCATCTAAACATTAAATTTCTCAACGCAAATTTCAGAAAGCAATAGATTATTGTCACTAAAATCTCACTTCAAACAAGCAAAGACATACACACACACACACACACACACACACACACATATATATATATATAACATCACACGCATAGTATACACAAATATCGGAAATTGAAATACAGGGCGAAAAAATAAAGTACACAAATTTGAAAACAAATGAACTAAACGAATGCTTAATAATAAACTAGATCAGAGAAGTATAAACAAATAAAATCTGCTAGAGTAAAAGGTAAATCTGAGTTCAGATAAAAAAGGAAATGAGTAAAGAGGTGAACTTCAGAGGGAAGCCCTAATCGAGCAGATCTGAGAGAGAGAGCTTACGCTTGCCAAGCAGAGAGGATGAAGATGGAAGCGAAGAGGACGCGACCGAGGAAGGAGACGAACCCCATTGTTTTGCAGAGAAGGAGAAGAAGAAGGAGAGAGAGAGTTTTTGAAGGCGATGGAGTTCGAATCGTAGGTCGGCTTTGCCTCCGAGAGGGTAGTCGTTGGGTCTTAATTTAAAGAAACAATTTTGAAGGCCCGAGACTTGAGACTTAAGGCTAGGCGGCCGGACAATAAATCCGATTTATTTATTTATTTTTAAATTTTTTGGGTTTTGACAAAAAACAATATGAAATCTGAATCCGAACTGGACAAGGCCGTGGACTTTGACCCGACTACACCAACCTGGTATTTTCACTTATGAAGTGTTTGACAAGTAAGAAGTCATTTTATGTTCCAACAAAAAGAAGTCATTTTATGTGACCCCAATTTCTTTTCTATCAATTTACTTTTCAAATTTTTGTTTTCACAATAATTTTTTATTGGGTCTTAACAAATTTTATTTTTCGGTTTTTAAAAATGCAAAGGAGTTTGTGTTATAAAATAATTTAGATCTTCATTTAATTCTTCTAAATCTGATATTGCCTCCCCATGTTGCCATTCTTAATAATGACTAAGAATAATTTTTAAGTTTCAGTAATCATTCATAATTATAGATAAAACTCGGTATAAGAGAGGTATTAGAAGTAGGTTATAAGAGAAGTATCCTTTAGCGGCATGTTTACTTTTTGTTAGTTCTCCCTTGCAACTTTTTTTAGTGGGATATTTGAAGTTATAGATATAAATACGCACTCACATATAAGCACATACATTGTATTGTACAACCAAAAAACACATACACATACATACATTGCAAATGGACCATATGAGATTAATTAGTTGATAATAACTTTTTAAAATGTAAAGAGTCAATATTATCTTTTAAGGGATAAATAATATGGAAAACATAGTAAAGGTTAGAAAAAATTCATTTTTGGTTCATATAATTTGTTGGATTTCCCATTTTGGTCAATGTGGTTTCAATTATGGTGATTTGAGCCATGTAATTTGATATCTCTAGGAATTTAAGGACACATTTAAATTTCCACTCAATTTTGTGCATGAGTAAGCATGTGTTTCTCACGCTGCACGCGAATGGGCATTTTAGATTGAATTTGATGGAAATTTGAATGTGCTGTTATATTGTGACGAATATCAAACTACATGAGTCAAATCGCCTAAATTAAAACTATAAAGAGCAAAATGAAAAATCTAGCAAATTAAAAAGACTACAAATGACTTCGTCTCTAAACGTTAGTTGGACAAGGAAAATAATATTGAGGACTGAGTAGCATCTGATTTGCCATGACCTACTCATGTTCATTTTGAACTTAACTGATCCTTTGAGTTGTCTTCACGTGCACTTGCATAGCTCCTACATGAGGTCATTGAGGTGGGCGGCAGGCAACATATTAGATCTGCAGTTTGCATAATTGTATATTTAAAACAACAACAAAGAAAAAGAAAAATGAAGAGTGCAAGATGGTGTAAAGAAACAATATTCTCAAGTCAGTCGTGCTAGCTAACCTCTCATTTTGTCCATCTTCATACAATTATTTTATCAAAGATTTGGAAATACTTAGCCGCTCGAAATACTTATATATGATGTCGGGGAATGAGAATTTTCTCACATATACAATACAAGTCAAGATCATTTCTGTGCGAATACATGCATTTATCCAAGTCTTTTTGCCAAAATTATCTTTGAAAAAAATGAATTTATTTATTTATTTATTGCTGCTAGATGCGCTAAAGATTAGTTGACGAAAGTTGTTCTAGCATAAATGATAGAACCAAATGTAATAAATAAAAAAATAAATCCAAGTGGTAAAGGAAGATAGAAAAAACCACATGGCAAGAGCACTTTAATTTAAATTTTAAAATGTTCAAAAAAAAAAAACATTAAAATGGACAAGAACATGCTCAGGGGCACCAGTGTAAACTTCCAAGCCCAAAATCAAAATCACAGAAGCAGCAATCTCAATACTCTCTGGATCTACGACAACACGAACACTCGCTTTTCAAAACCGCCACGAACGCCACGGTGGGCTCCAGTACGAGAAACCACAAGCCAAATGATTGGTGAGTTAACGTGTAGGCCTGCCGGTCCCGAATCGTCACCAATAACGCGCGAGTACACATAGTACATCACTCGCGCAAGTATTATTAGTTCGAATGGTATCCAACTACCGCTTTACTCTTTTAAATTTGTCGAACGCGTGCATCTGTCCCTCGCTTTACGACGCCGTTTCCTAGATCTACTTCCCCCTTATCACTATCACCCCTGTCCGAGTTCGTTTTTCTTGCATCGAAAATTCGAAACTTTGTCTGAGAGTCGGGCCCCAAAGTCTCGCGTCTCTGCCGCGGCATCGTTTCGGTCTCTTCCCGTACAGACACCGACATGGCCTTCATTTCGTTCGTTGGAAGGCTTCTCTTCGCCTCTGTCTTCCTTCTCTCTGCTTGGCAAGAGTGAGCCCAGATCTGTGTCTCTCTGTGACTGTGCCCTGTCTCTATTTTTATTGAAAAAAAAAGAGATGACTTTAAAGTTGAAGTTTGAATTGGGAAAATCTAAAATGGAATTTTAGTTGATGATGTATGTTTTACCTTTCATAATCTTGCTGCACGCTTGGAACCCACTTCATTTTAGGCATGATTTTTATGTAATTTACTGTTTGTTAGCTTTTGAATTGGCAAGAAGCAAAATCAAGTTTGTGGGTATTTTGATAGCCTTGTTTTTTTTTTTTCCCTTCCAAAAAGTTGGTTATTTTTCATGGTGAAGCATGCATGCTTAGATCCAAGTAACTTAAAGAACAAGAGCTATGTGACATGATCTGATTTATGCATATTTCATTTCTTTGAATGCACTTTGATTTTGATGGAGTTTAACATGTTTTGATTTGATGGAGCATGAGCTTGTAATATGTTACTTGATTTTGATGAGACAGTTCATATTTGTTTCTATTTATAGGTTCAGTGAATTTGGTGTGGATGGGGGACCCGCAGCCAAGTCTCTGAGACCCAAGTTCGATATTTTCTGGAATCATCTATCAACTCACACTGGTTTGAAAGAGCCCAAACAATTTGAAGTGAGAAATTTTAAATTTTTTTTGTTTTAATTCAATAACTTCTTATTTGTACACAACCCAAGTGAATTTTGTACTTCGTTAATGGCAGATCCAACATTTACTGGCGGCCACAATAGCCTTGAAGGGCATTGGGGGTCTTCTCTTCATCCTTGGTTCTTCTCTTGGAGCCTATCTGCTGGTTTGTATTTTGTATAATTGATTTGGTCGTCTGAGCCTGTGTTTGTTTTGTACCTGTAGACCAACATAGTTTCGGAAACATGTGTTTCAATATATTTTTGTGCAGCTTCTGCATCAGGCCATCGCCACTCCTATCTTGTACGACTTCTACAACTATGATCCTGAGAAGACCGAATTCAATCAACTTTTCCTCAAGTTTACCCAGGTTGGAAATCAAGATTCCTTGCTCTCTCTCTCTCAGACACATTTTTAATGTTTGTAGTTTAGTCCTAATTTGACTGTCATGCCTATAATTTAGAACTCAACAAACATACCCTTTTAATTTTCTTAACATTTCAATTTTGTCCAAATTAGACATTTTGTCAATTTTGTAGACAGAACACGTATAAGTTACTCAACAACGAGGTCAAACCATATGGAATAAAGTGGGATCAAACCAAAATTATAGGGATGAAAATTTACTGTTAAAAATTGCCGGCTTGCTAATGCTCGACTAATGATGAAATGTCTGATTTAGACAAGTTTGATATGGTTAAAATGGTACTTTTTTTAAGTTTTAAACTACAGGAGGAAGGATAATTGGATCAAACTTGAAGATCGAAAAAGTCCTAATATTGATATTTCACCTAATGAGGGTGATTATTTTTCTTTTAGGAAATTAATGAGGCTGATTCTTGGCCTGAGAGTGAGGGTGCCCCGTTATGACTTGGATTCTCCCTTAGCCTTCGGTTAGATTCTTAGAAGCTGCTTGCACAAGGCTGCCCTTCTTTATTAACATTAGGGATCTAGTGTACAATATGCTTAGACAATAGTATGGGGCTTAGATAGGCATACTATATAAAAAGCTAAAACCAAAGAAAAAGTTTCAAAATCATTATTAATGATTTCCTTTTACATGATTTGCAGAATTTGGCATTCTTTGGGGCTCTGCTGTTTTTCATAAGCATGAAGGCGTCGATACCAAAGAGGCAACTCAGAAAAAGAGCTCCCAAAGCAAAAACTACATGAGGATTGAGGAGGAACCTTAGATGATGTGAGGGTTTAGTTTCTGACTTCACCTGACTGTTCCCCAAGGAACTAGTTTTGCATGCGTGCATCTGTCTGTACTTGAGTCTCTCTTTTTCGAAAATTTAGGGAAACATTTTAGTTTGAAGAAGGCGTTTTTGTTTATGTTGAGCGGTGGTGTTCTATTTTAGCTGAGCTGGTTTGTTAACGTTAAGAAATATTACATTATTATTGGTATTTATTTCTGCTGGTGATATCGCTTGTTAATGTACGGTGCAACTTTTCTTATGCTTGGATTTGAGAACTTCAATTAGTTACTTGCCATCTTGCTCATTGCACTTGCAAGATCTCGGTTGTGTCATATGCTTGTTGCTGCATTATTTGGTGAATAAATTTGATCAGCCGGCTGGTTTGGTGTAGCTGTGTTGCTTTCGTGTTTGAGTGTCCTATATGGGCCAACCCAAATAACCATATTGGGACATTAATTGAGAGTTTGAAACCAGTTTCGAGTACAGGTTGGTTCCATACTTAAAAAGGATTTAGGTAGGAAAGGTTGATCCATTCAATTTTGGGATCTCACGGGCATGACCTTACTATCAGCAGTAGTACTAGTCAGTAGTCAGTAGCCAGTAGCCACAGCCCCACGATCCAACAGTTACGATAGCTGGCTGTATCATTCATTGCTCTTGCTCTTGTCATAGATGCAGTTGGAAAAGGATTCAATCAAACGCTAAGTAGTTGATTGTTGACAAAGTGAAATAATGCCTCAGACATGGGTTTATTTCAACTCCCATGGCATGAATGTTTAATTCATGTGTATGCAGGAAATGAAATGACAAATGGGCTGCATAATTTGTCATCCTAAGCCCAAGTCAAAAGTTGGGCTTGTTAATCTATTTATATAAAGGGAGGTCATTAGTTAATGAAAATGTCAAAAGGATACATTAGTACATTCACAATATGTATAAAATGAATTAAATAAAAGAGAGAAAAAAAAACATGTTATGTAGTTGCCCATAAAACTGGGACACCTCCAAAACTGTGAAGCATTTTGGATACGTGCATATTTTTTTTAAGTTATAAAACTGAATTTTTAAAGGAAAAAAAAAACAATTGGCTAGTAGTTGAGTAAGGGTCTAACCTATTGTGATCTAACCTTGTTCCATCTATTCTAACCCCTTAATTGAATTGGGTTGCAACTTGTATCAAATGAAAGAATTAGTATGTGACAAGGGTATATCACTTTTAGCTATCATAGATCAATAACACAATGACATGTCGAATAACTTTTTTATATGTCATTGTGTTATTGGCCGGCGTTGTAACATCCCACATCGACCAATGGAGAGGGGATGATGTGCCTTATATGTACATGCCCACCTCCATCTAGCACGAGGCATTTTGGGAGCTTACCTGGCTTCGGATTCATGAGACGCCGAAGTTAAGTGAGTTGGGATTAGAGCAATCCGGGTGACCCACTGAGAAGTTTCTCGTGAGTTCCTAGAAACAAAACCGTGAGGGGCGAGAGGGGGGGCCAAAAGCGGACAATATCGTACTACGGTGGAGCAATCCTGGATGTGACAACTTGGTAGAGAGCCACTCTGCCGTGTGGTGTGAGTGTGCCGACGAGGACGTTGGGCCCTTAAGGGGGGTGGATTGTAACATCCCACATCGACCAATGGAGAGGGGGTGATGTGCCTTATATGTATATGCCCACCTTCATCTAGCATGAAGCCTTTTATGAGCTCACTGGCTTCGGATTTATGGGAACTCCGAAGTTAAGCAAGTTGTGGTTAGAACAATCCCAAAATAGTTGATCCACTAGGAAGTTGATCATGAGTTCCTAGAAACAAACCGTGAGGGCAAAGAGGGAGGCCCAAAACGGACAATATCGTGCTACGGCGGAGCGATCCTAGATGTGACAGGCGTGCTATTCCCGTTACAAGAGATATTTTTTTCCATCTAACTGCCATGCCATGGATGTTTAATGTGTATGTAGAAAGAGAGTAGGATTTTACCAGTCATTAATCATAATGCTCAAAATAGACAGTTCTATCTAACTAGTAATTCATATGGCCACAAGTTCTAGAGTTGCTCCATAAAAAGTCTAAGGTATTGTCCTAAAAAAGCAAAATCTAAGGTATTAATTCAAACTTCAATTGTGCGTTATGCCAGTTGATTAGGATAGTGAGTCTACCTCTTTACACTTAAGTTTTGAAAAACATTTTTCATAAATGATATCAATTTAGAATAATTTAGACTTTGAGTTATATTATATATATATATAAAAAATCAAGGTCTTATTTAAAAAATATTTAACATTGTGAAAAGAAATAAAATAACATAAAAAAATTGAAAACCAAACTTACACAACCCGCCCCTGCTTTACACCGCCGCACTCCCCACCTCTCTCCTGACCCTCTCGCCATTCCCCTATCCCAGCCACCACCGCCCACAACCCTTATCTCTCTCTCTCTCCTCTCACTTTTGGTTGTAGCTGGTGTGTGTGTGTTGTGGCTACTCGAATGCTGGGTCAATATTTGCCCAAAGAACCAATTTTGGTTGAGCTCGTGGCTATGGTAGCTGGCTTGCGGCTCGAATTTGCGTCTGGTTCATTGAATTTGTGTGGTCTGTAAAGAATTTGGGAATGTTCAGCTATAGAATCTATCAAACTCTCTTGAAGATTAGCCTAATTTAAGCAATGCAGTAGCTTCCAAGGGCATTTCAATGGCGGACTCGATTTCATCAGTCTGCAATTTAGCGATTCTCGACAAACTCAGCGATGGCTCCATCGAAGAAATCCTAGAAAGCTACAATGGCTTCTGTGCTGCTACGGACACCCTTCTAAATGGCGCCGGCGACCTCTCCGTCGGTCCGCAGTTCGTATCTCACGTTCACGGCCTCTGCAAGCACGGGCTCGAGTCTCTGCTCCGAGACCACTTCCTTGGTACGCTGGAGCGAACCTTCGAGAAAAATGGCGCCTTGAAATTTTGGCCGCATTTCGAGGCTTACGACGACGTTTCGGTTGAAGAGGAAGTGTTCTATAACGCTTTGGAAGAAATATCTTTGGAAAAGCAGTACCAGGAGAAGTGCCTGTTGATTCTGGTTCATGCTTTGCAGTCTTACAACCATGGAAGCCATGATTCTAATGATTACAGAGTTGAGCTGTTTGCTAAGTACCAAATGTCAGTGTCTTCAGTTCTTATGGCCACTCTTCCCCGGCATTTTCCTGGTACAAAAATAAATAAATAAAAGATCTTGACTTTCAATTTACATGTTTTTTTGTTTGTTTGTTTTAATTTGTAATTACTTAGCGTTTATTTTTAATGCCTCCATGTTCTTAATTCTTAGAGATACTCCACTGGTATTTTAAGGGAAGGTTGGAGGAACTGAGTACTATAATGGGTGGAGACTTCCCTCATGATGATGATGATGATGATGATGATAAAGATGATATGGATTTAGATGACAAATGCAAAGTCTCATACAGGAGTGGAAAAATGGAGATTGATGAATGCTATCCCCAAGGGAGGTTCTTGGACAACAATAAATTGGTGAACAACATAGGGAAGGTTGTTCGCGATCTTAGAAGTCTCGGGTTTACATCTATGACTGAAGATGCCTATGCTTCTGCTATTTTTTTGTTTCTAAAGGTGATCATTATCTCTGCTGTTGGATTCAGTATAATGTTATAAGTTAAACATCCTACCTTTTTATTTGTCTTGCTAACTTCTACTTTGTCTTGTTTGAATGGCAGGCCAAAGTTCATGATCTTGCTGGTGATGATTACCGGATTTCTGTTTTGGAGTCCATCAAGGGGTGGATTCAGGTGGCTTTCATATGCTTGTGTTTCATTTCCATTTTTGTGGAGAACTGTGAAGCCGCAAATAACGCACAAATGGTTTAGTTATCCAATACGGCTTTATGTTTTCAAAGGCCAAAGTTTTCCTAATATTTGAATGTGTATTCTGTAGGCTGTGCCTCTTCAGTTCTTGCATGCCCTTCTTGCTTATCTTGGTGACTCTATTAGTTATGACAGCGTTTCATCTGGTCTCAAGTCACCTTTGGCTTCATGTCCTTCTACATTTTATCCTGGAATTGACACCCCATCTGAAGGACTTGTTAGATGGCAGTTGCGACTAGAGTATTTTGCATACGAAATGTTGCAAGATTTAAGAATAACTAAATTATTTGAGATTATTGTGGATTACCCTGACAGGTATTGGTTTGCAATTGTTGGAATCCACGATGATGTATAATTGATTTTTTTTTTTGTTGGGGGGGGGGGGGGTGGTGGGGTTACAATCACTTAAATAACCTTCATTTATTATGGCTTTCCTTGATCATTTGTTTTCCTTTTGGGGTTTTGCAGCTCTCCTGCAATTGAAGATTTGAAACAGTGTCTTGAATACACTGGACAACATTCTAAGCTGGTCGAGTCATTTATCTCTGCACTACGATATCGCTTGCTAACTGCAGGTGCTTCAACCAATGACATTTTGCATCAATATGTTTCAACAATTAAAGCACTCCGGACAATAGATCCAGCAGGTGTTTTCCTTGAAGCAGTTGGAGAACCAATTAGGGACTATTTGAGGGGAAGGAAGGACACCATAAAGTGCATTGTGACCATGCTTACAGATGGGACTGGTGGGAATCCGAATGTATCTGGAAACACTGGGGATAGCCTTCTTGAAGAATTAAACAGAGATGAAGAAAATCAAGAGAACGCTGGTCTTGATGACGATTTCCACACTGATGACAAGCAGGCATGGATAAATGCTTCACGGTATGTGCATAAGCACGCGGATGAAAGTGTATTATAGTTGTTTGCAAGTTATATGGAATGTAATTTAGTTGCTTTCAAATCCAAGCAGATGCTATATTTTTGTTCTTTGCATACTCAGGTGATGTATTTTTATTTTATTTTTATAATTCTGTCGTTTCAGCTGGGAGCCAGACCCTGTAGAAGCTGACCCCTTGAAGGGCAGCAGGAACCGAAGGAAGGTTGACATACTTGGGATGATTGTTGGCATAATTGGTTCAAAAGATCAACTAGTTAATGAATACCGTGTTATGCTGGCTGAAAAGCTTCTCAACAAATCTGACTATGACATCGATACAGAGATACGCACTCTTGAACTCCTCAAGGCAAGTGGTTTTTATTTATTTATTTAAGCTTGCGGTTTCTTTGTTTAGTTGGGTGTATTGGTTGTTCATGTAGTCTTCAAACTGTCTACCTTAATGTTCATAGTTTGTAATCATTCTTCAGATACATTTTGGAGAGAGCAGCATGCAGAAATGTGAAATTATGCTGAATGATCTGATTGATTCTAAGAGGACTAATGGCAATATTAAAGCAACCATAACTCAGACATCTCAAGCAGGTAGCTTCCAAACTTTACTCCTTCCCTACAGATGATTGGTTTTTGGGCTATTCTCTCCAGCATTACCAGAAGACTAATTATTTTATTTTATTCCACTAACGTGGGGTGGATGTCTTAGGTTCTGAACTGGGAGATAACGGGGTTTCCATGGATGTTTTTGATGCAACAATCATCTCTTCAAATTTCTGGCCCCAAATCCAGGTAATGAATTGTTGCCAGTGGTAATGTCATTTATTTTGAAATTTCTGTTAGAGGGAAAAGACGGATCAAGGATTTACATTCTCATAATTTGAAATATCTTCTTGGCACACTTCTCTGCAATCAGTGATACCATGCATATGAACATGATTATGTTTAAACGTAATCGCTTGCACTTTGGTTGTTTTTTCTGCATTTAGGAGCGGCTTTAATAGCTTAATGCTCCTCGAGGCCCCCCATTAGTTATGATTTCTTGCAAGCATTTTAATTTAAGTTAACTCTTTTAAAATTTCCCGCCTATTCTATTGATTCACTTAACTTCAGCATTTTCCTTGCCCACTGTTTATTTCACCAAAGTTATTAGTCAGTTGGTGACATTCTCTGCATGAGTATCACTTATGTTTGACTCATTCTAAATTGACTAGCAAGAACCTTGTGCATAAACTGATGTCTTTAGTCGTAATGAAATTTCAGTAAATGCTGATTAACCTTTAAACCAAATTTCAGGATGAGTCCCTTAATGTACCTGGACCTGTTGACCAACTACTATCTGATTATGCAAAGAGGTTTAATGAAATCAAGACCCCTCGTAAACTATTATGGAAGAAAAGTCTTGGTACAGTTAAGGTAAGATGCTTACACTACATCATTTCATGCCTTTCTATTAGGAGAGTTTTGACTTGCTGAGATTTTCTATATTTCCTGAATCACCGAATTGACATTAACAATTCTTATGATGGTTGGTGCTGTTTTAGTTGGAGTTGCAATTTGAAGATAGAGCAGTGCAATTCGTGGTTGCTCCTGTGCATGCAGCAATTATAATGCAATTTCAAGATCAGACAAGGTAGTGTCAGAAATATCTTAATGCATTTTATGTTGTTTACTATTTTCTTGCCATACTGATATCTTATACTTTCAGCTGGACCTCTAAGAATCTTGCAGCTGCAATTGGGGTTCCAACAGACATACTTAATCGCAGGATAAATTTCTGGATAAGCAAGGTATGCTTGATAGACTAATACTTTCGTGTTTCAGATTTATTTGTTGTCTTTGAACACAAACCCTAGCGTACTTTTGAAAAACCCCAGTTTTGAGTCATCTGCCTTGGTGACGGAGTAAAGAGTATTAGAAACTCTGGATTTCTCAGCAGCAGTGGTTACTTTTACTGATTACAGATTTTTTTTTCTTCTTAGTTACCTTTAATCATTTTGAATTTCGAGTTGAATGATATGATGTGTCATTTTATTGTAAAGTCAGACGTTCCCCTTCCTGTCAAGCACCAGCTAAATTTTTTTCAAATGGGTTCTTGTTATGTATTGAAGTTTTAAGCTTTGGAAGTCAAGAGGAAATCTCATATGTTTGCCTCTTTTTTCCTATTGAAGGGAATTCTTGCAGAATCACTTGGGGCAGACTCTGAAGACCATGTGTTTACACTAATGGAAGGTATGGTTGACAGTGGTAAAAACGGTGGTACGAATGGAGGCATCGAGGATCTTATAGTTGCTGATGAAGAGGGGGAGAGCTCTGTAGCCTCTGTTGAGGATCAACTGCGCAAGGAAATGACTGTGTATGAGGTATGTGATGTGTGCGAGATTGACCACATCTTGGTATACTTTTAAAATCCATCCCAATGGGTTGAGTTGTTTAGGAAGGATCTACCAATTCATTTTCATACTGGATCTTTTTTTGCTTTCAGTATATTTCCATCTCTAGGTATTACGGCCTTAAGTTCTAATTTTCCATCTCTGGATCTTCATTTTCATACTGGATCTTCTTTATAAAGACCAAAAGGGGCAACAAAATTGCTGCTCATGACACTATCTTCCACATTTTACCAACTTGTCAATAGCTGAAATAATCAAGTGAAGTAGAAATTTAACTCCCTTCTTTTCCCACTAAGGGGAGGGGAAAGGAAACACATAATTGATAGCTTGCCATTTATAATAACCATGTTAACTTTGTCCAGTCTTGAGTATCAATCTCAAATATGTAAACAGATAAAAATGCATGGTGCCATTGTGTTCTCAGCTTTTCAAATGATATTTGGTTTTTGGCAGAAATTTATCTTGGGGATGCTCACAAACTTTGGAAGCATGGCATTAGATCGAATTCATAATACTCTCAAGGTAAGGATGATTTTAACACTCCCCGTGATATTTGGTTTCTGCCAAGTAACATGATATCTGGTAAGAAAGTTATATGTCCTGTTGCTGTTTTTAATAGATTTCTTAACACATTCATTCATGCAGATGTTCTGCATAGCTGATCCTCCTTATGACAAAACTCTCCAACAGCTGCAAAGTTTCTTAACGGGTCTAGTTTCTGAAGAGAAGTTGGAACTAAGAGATGGAATGTATTTTTTGAAAAAGTAGTCAACTAACAGAACTAGGACCCTACTAATTTTAGTAAAAAATATAAAGCTTGGCAAAATGTATTATCCTCGTGTAACTCTTTTTCTTTTCTTTCTGATTCGTTTGAGGGGAAAGGCGAAAGTTGAAGTACAACTCTTTATGCCTCTCTTCGGGTTGTACGAGATATCATGAAAAAAAAGGCCCATAGGTTTGATCCTGCAGAACTGAAAATTAAGAGAACAAATGTGAAGCCTGTGTCAGAGCATATTGGTGGCTGCTACCCAAATGAGAAGCTTGATGTGGATAGGATTCTAAGCATCTTGTTCAGATTATCGCCTGAGAAATTTAATGTGAATAGGGTCTAGCTAAGTGAAAAAAGGCCTTGACTTGCTGATTAGTGCTCTTAGGTTCAAACTCCCATGGGACCTTAGTAGTGCGTGTGAGAACCCCGTTTTCCTCGTAGTTTAGATTATCGCTTGCATTAAAAATAAAAGTAAAAATAAAATAGCTATATGTGTTATGAGACGTCCTTCAGTTTTCTTTCAATCATTCCTCTAGTTTCAGTGATAGCCAACCAATCCAAAGAATGAATTGGCATTGTATATCCTTTGGCCACCACAAAAATGTCTATAGCGTCACCCCGCCCCCACGGTCTTGACTCTTGGCAAATATCTCGCTTTTAGTTTCTTCCAACCTCACTCATTTGTGGTCTGAACTTTGGCAATCCTTATCTAGTTTGCTAAGCTTTAGTTCTACCATCCTGCAGACAAACGAAAATGGTAGCCACCAGCACAAATGAGGTTCCAAGCATAACAAATTATGACAGAAAAAGTGAAGTAAAAACTTTTGATGACACAAAGGAAGGTGTTAAAGGCCTTGTTGATGCTGGGATAACCCAGGTTCCAAGAATTTTTCATCAACCAGTAGATCAGTATCCCATCAACAACACTTGTGATTCAGAACCCACCAAAACCCAGCTCAAAATTCCAGTCATAGACCTGGAAGGCCTTGAATATGATAACAATCCAAACAAACGCAAGGAGATTGTGGGCAAAGTTGGAGAGGCATCAGAGACTTGGGGCTTTTTCCAAATTGGCAATCATGGCATACCTGTTGATGTTTTGGAAGAGATAAAGAATGGGGTACGTGGGTTTTTTGAGCAAGACACTGAGGTGAAGAAAGAGCTTTACACTCGTGATCACTTCAGACCTGTGATCTACAACAGCAACTTCGATCTTTATAGTGCACCGGCGACTAATTGGAGGGACTCTTTTTTGTGTAATATGGCTCCTAATCCTCCTAAGCCAGAAGACTTGCCACAAGTATGCAGGTATGTGACAAGGAAGCTTATAATTTTCTGGTTTAATATGATATTAGGCTCCATTTCCATGGAGGGATTCCGAATCTATGAATTTATATGACATTATAAGGTAAAATTGTTTGTATAGACTATTACAATCCATATATGCCAAGATTTGAACAAGAAAGAAAGGAAGAAAATAAATGGATTTCAAATGATTCCTTCCATATAGCATTTCAAATGTCTAGTTATTTAGAATACATTCAATCCTTGTTTTTTAAAAAAGCAAATTTAGCTTTGTTGTCAAGTCTAAATCCCTTCTCTCAAATCCCTCCATCCAAACGGAGCCTTAGGTTTTTTGGGTTTCAATTTTGTAGAGACATACTTGTTGAGTACTCCAAGCAAGTAATGAAGTTGGGGAAGTTGTTGTTCCAGTTGCTGTCTGAGGCGCTTGGGCTGAAGCCAAGTCACTTGAATGACATGGATTGTAGTTTAGGGCTTCAGGTTCTATGCAATTACTATCCCCCCTGTCCACAGCCAGAGTTAACTTTGGGCGCAAGCAAGCATGCTGACGATGACTTTATCACAGTCGTTCTGCAAGATCATATTGGTGGTCTTCAAGTTCTTCATCAGAACAAGTGGATTGATGTACTTCCTGTGCCAGGGGCTCTAGTGGTTAACATTGGAGATCTTCTACAGGCAAGTATAACTATAATTCTTATTCCTCTTTTATATTTTGTGGGAGATACAGTTGGGTTCTTTTTTAATTAAAAAGGTACTATTACATTATGATTGCACACATGTATTAGGTTGTCCAGAATGTGAGGAAAACTTTCATAAACCAGGATATATCCCGGGACAGGGAATTTTTTAAATCTATTTTATAATGTCTTGTTGTTTAAAATTTGAGAAAAGTTTCGGCAGTGTAGTAGCATGGCCTCATTTTAGTTTTCGCATAGGGCTTCCCACGTCCCTCTGTTATAGTCATTAGAATATGGCTCAAATTCTTCAATTTAGTTTCCTAGTTTGGGTTTTCTCATATTGAATTCTTTTGGGCTTTCAGCTTATATCAAATGATAGATTCAGGAGTGTAGAACACAGGGTATTGGCAAATCGTGCCGGTCCAAGAGTATCTGTTGCGAGTTTCTTTACCACAGGTTTTTTAGCATTGCCACAAATCTATGGACCCATTAAGGAGTTGCTATCAGAAGACAATCTTCCAAAGTACAGGGAGACAACTGTGAAGGAATATAATGCTCACTTCTATAACAAAGGCCTTGATGGGACCTCTGCATTGACTCATTTCAAGCTCTGAACTTGGAGGCATAGGAGCAACTGCAATGAACAAATGGTGTCTACTAAATAACTAGGCTTGAAAATATTGCTTCATACACAATACTAAGTTGATTGTTTGTTCATGCCTGATGCAGCACATAAGTCAAAGTTATAAAGTTAGATAACTGAGTTTAGGGTTTAGGGTTTTCAGCTCTTTTTTCAAACTTCCATATAATCTCTCTGTTGTGGTTGGATAAAAACCTTCATGCACTGGTAAAATCATGATTGCCAACAAAACCAGAATTTTTATTTCTTTAACTATGATATATAATCAACTGATTCTGAGCACTATTTGTTTATACCTGTTTATAATATATGAATACGAGTGCTTTACTACTATGGCCATATACGTATACGGAAGTTGAAATGTCTAATATTATCTGTCTGTACTCTGAATTGTATAGCCAAAATGAATATATTAATGTGAAAAACACAACTCTGCTAATATATTTTAAACTATTTTTGCTCTGATTCAAGTTTGAACAAATTAATTTTAGTCAGTTACTTACTAGGGAATATTTGAGCCTTTTTTGCCTTTGCCTGGACTATTCAAAAGCATATTCAGTCACTTTTATCAAAGTAGGCTACATGAATCTGGACCAAAAATAAATGCTAGATGTTTACTAAGTGATGAAACGTTAATTGTCCAAGTGGTGGCTAACAGTGCGTAGTGTCTTGAGATGTGTTCTTCAGTTTTGAATCATAAAATACATCTAGTTTTGTTCATTGAAAATTAAATCAGAGAATGAAATTTGCAAAAACACTGTTTTTCTTCCCACTTCACTCATTGCAAAGTGATCTTCTTTGTTAAAAGATACACTTCTGATCTGATATCCACTAGAACATTAAGCTTAGCAGCAACCAAGATGGCAGCTACCAATACAAATGAGGTCCCAACCAATTATGACAGAAAAAAGTGAACTAAAAGCTTTTGATGACACTAAGGAAGGTGTTAAAGGCCTTGTTGATGCTGGGATAACTGAGGTTCCTAGAAGGCCTTGAGTTCGATAGTACCAAACGCAAAGAGATTTTTACAAAAGTTGGAGAGGCATCACAGACTTGGGGATTTTTTCAAATTGTCAATAATGGAATACCCATTGATGTTTTGGAGGAGATAAAGGTGTTGTGAGTTGGCTCACCATTGATGCGGGAAGACGAAAGAGGAACTAAAGGGCTGCAAGAGGAGCAGCAAGAGAAGGACGCTTGTTTTTGGCCGAGAGCAGTGAAGTCGCGTCAATTAGTTCATGCACTGGTTGGCATGTTTGACTTGGTTTTCCCTATTATTTTGGGGTTTTCTAGCATCATTTAATAGGTGTGGAAGCAAAATATCTCACTCTAGGTCAAATAATTAGGACAACCAATTTGGGAATTATTTGACCTAATTGAGAGTTACCTAGACTAATTGGGGATTATCTGAATTAATTAGGAGGTTATTTGATTTAAATTAGATGTCTTTGATTTTTGTCTTAATTAGGGATTTGATTAAATCCCTAACCCCTAAATACACCAACCCCACTAACCCCACCAACCTCACCAAATTAAAGCCTTTGAGACCCTCTATAAATATTGGCTACACACGAGGATTGAGGTACGTCTGAATTCCTATTGAAACTCTGCATAAATTATTTCTCATAAACCCTTCTCTCTTCCTATTCTTTCTCTCTCTCTCACAAGGCTCCGGCCACCACACACGACTCTGGCCACCCGATTTTCCTTGAAACACCCAACCTAACTTAGGCATCGGAGGGCCTTTGGCCAACACCCCTCGGGTGTGGTCCTTTTACTTCGATTTATTTTGGAGAGAGAAAGAGAAGCGGAGAAGACGAAGGAATCTTGGGCGAATATTCTTGTGGGGAAAATTGCTCCCACAATAGGGTTTTGGTTCCTATTCTTAGTTAACTTGTAGCAAAAGTCTTATGCATTATAAATAGGACTTTGGGGTTAGGTTAAAATAGGAAGAGAGGAAAATTCAAGAGTGAATTTTCAAGGGAGAAACACAAGACATAATTCAAGGGTGAATTCTTGAGTGTTTACAAGGGCATCAAAGGATTTGAGTGAGGGTTGAGAGAAAAGAGAGCTAGGGTTTTTGTGAGAGCTAAGGAGGTTTAAGTTGTAACCAAAGTTGTTTCTTACATAATAGTGAATTTCTCGGGTGGATCACCAAGAGGATGTACGCACGAGGCCGAACCTCTATAAATCTTTGTGTTCTTGTGTGTTTGCTTTCTCTCTTCAGTGTGCGTGTATTTTATTCTCAAAGGGGTTTGTGTGTGTGCCGTCACATAGTCCATCAATGACAAGGTATTGGAGTGTTTTCGCACAACAAAAGGATGAGGCACGTGGGTTTATGAGCAAGACACTCATGTGAAGAAATAGTTTTACACTCGTGATCACTTCAAACCTGTGGTCTACAATAGCAACTTTGATCTGCTATGAGCACCAGCGACTAATTGGAGGGATACTTATGTGCTACAAGTTTACACTCCTAATCCCTATGTTGCACAAACACGGACACGGCGACATGAATACGTGACACGGGGATATGGGGACATGAAAGATAAAAAAAAAAACTAGGACATGGACACAGCTAGGACACGGCAATTTAAAAAAATAAAATAAAATATATAGTTATATGACTTTTTATCACAATTGGACCCTGAAGTTTGCGAAATTATCACATTACGTCCATAACGTTTTTTTGTGACACTAATGGTCTTTAAGATTACCCTCCACTCATCAAAATGGTCCATGCCGTTAGCTTTAGTCAAATTTTCTGTTAAATTGCTGACATGTCACATGTGTGGAGTCCACACATCTAATAATATAGAGCCATGTGGCTTTAACTATAATATAATATTTTTAAAATTTAAAAGCAACTTAAGTCTTTTTATAAATAATTATAAATATCTTTTTCTCTCCCTCCCCCCCCGCAAACCCACTCCTCTCTCCCTTCTTAACATATATTATATTACATTTAAAGCCACGTGGCTCTATACCCATTGAATGTGTGGACTCCACACATGTGCCACGTCAGCAATTTAACAGAAAAATTTGACAGAAGCTAACGGAGGGATCATTTTGATGCGTGGAGGATAGCCTTAAGGACCATAGTGTCACAAAAAAAACTCTAGAGACGAAAAATGATAATTTTGCAAACCTTAGGAACCATTTGTAATAAAAGCCTAATTATACATATATATTAAAAATAAAATATTTATGTTTATACTTAGTTTCATAACTGGTTCAACGTGACATCGTAAGAAGCAATCAAATGATTACCCAAGAGAACAAAGCCTGGAATCCATCAGAGATGAGAATACCTCAATATGATTAATTTTAGAATGATAACATCTGTAGTCAAGACCACATTGACAATGAAATATATCTGTAGTCAAGACCAAACTGCTGACATTCACACAAAGTCCTTTGGGCAAGCACCGTTTGAGGGGATGTAAAGAAAGTTCAGATTTTTTGTCCCCCCTCTGTCCCCTATTTAGAATTTTGACACCTGTTCTTTCATTAACATCACTTAATGTTAAGTTGTATTCTAGCTAGTTTTCTTTTAGCTTTCCTTGCCAACTTTGTAATAGGACATGTAATATATTTCACAAGCAAGGTTATTAGACTAGGTTAAATTGGTATCTAATTGTTTCCCTTTGGCCGTGTTCATCTATGACTCAACATAATCAAGGAATGCCAAAGGTAAATTTTGCATTACATTCATTAGAGTGCATTAGGTTATGACTAGTCAACTTGTTTGTGTTTTGACTAGTCATCTTTTGTGCATCATGAGGTGACACCGAATCTGACCTCCTCTAAATATCACATGGTGCATTCATCTCATTTAAGTCAAGTCCGTTACAATGTTTTCTATCTTTGATTCATGTATGGTATTTAATTGTGGGCATTATGCGTTGGTGCATGTATGGCTAATTAAGAAGGCTATCCTATTCATGGAGGGTTGTTCCATGAACACTATATGAGCCCTTCACCCCTTTATGGAATAAACGGACAAGAATTTGAGTGAGTTTTCATAGCCTTTGGCTTTCCAGAAGAAGGAGTTCTTCTAACTTCCCAACTCTTATCTCTTTGGTGGATTCCTTAGAGTGGCGAGTTACCTATCCTTGAGTCTCACTTGTGTTTCCTCACTTAATCCGGTGTCATGAGGTCTGCTAGCTCATTTTGTTTTCCAACTGGATCCTAAAGAATTTTGTCTTATTCTTTGATATTCTTCTCCTGCCATCTGTCTATTTCAGACCTATGAATTTTGGGTAAATAGTCCCTTCATTCCTTTTGGAGCCATCACTTCAGAAAATGAGTTTTTGAGAGGTTGTGAGTTTCTTCTCCTTTGCTCTCCCTTCCTTTGGAGTGATTTCTCTATCTTTTCATAAATGAGTTTTTCAACTTGATTTTGAAAACTGCATCTATCTAAATCAAGCACATTCTCATATATATCAAGGTCGGATTCTAGATCAATTTCTTCAAGAGTATTCTTTTCTTCTTTTTCCTTGATTTATTATTTTTTAATTCTGTTTTAGGGTGGTTGAGATGTAGTGTAATTTTGGCAATATAGAATCCAAGGGAACAAGTGTAAATGGAAAATAATTGGCATTCTTTTGTTGAAAACATTGGTTAGATTAGAGAGGTGCAGAAAACAGATAGACGAATAACAATGAAGATGAAACAATCCGGTCCAGTCACTTTTTTGACAATGACATAAGAGTAATTTTATGTCACTATTGGACAGTAATTGGACCGATTTGCCCAATTTTAGAAGGGTTGAACTATTTTAACATTTTGTCTTGTAGAAAGAACCTAAAATTTTTTTTTTTAAATTTTAACATTTACAGTTATTTTTATTGAATTACCATTGTTTACACTAAAACTAAACAGATAGAAATGAATGCAACTTACAAGTGATATTGACGATATGAGAGATCGATTGAGTGTCAAATGATGATTCCTCTCCTTCTTGGCTGCTGATCCTGAATGGAAAGAAGCCGAGACTCGTAAGGTCTATGGAACCGGTGTGGAACCAGCCTAAGACCCTCCGATGCCAGAGTAAGTTTGTTTTTAAGAGCTTTTGCTTGTTGACAATATATTTAGTATAAAAGTCAAGCTGAAAACTCTTACCCTGTATTGTAGTGAATGAGGCTTATTTATAGAGGGCATTTTGTATGCTCTTGGTACTTAATTTCGATGTGGGACTCGTGGGAGGGCCCTCTGAGGTTGACACGAGTCCTTAGATATTTCGGGCGGGTGCTTCGAGGTTGATTCTGTAGGATCAGGAAGGGATACCAATTGTACACTCTGCTGGGTCATCGGTAGGTGATGCCATTTGTTCAGAGCCTTGGGTGCTTGGGAGTCTTCTCTGATCCACGTGTCAAGGTGATGTGGGTAGGGTCAGATACGGTACAAATAGTAGTCCCCCAAGTTACCGATTGAGAAGCGGCTTCTCGCCGGGGACTTGAACCTCTCTTTGGCATTCTGGTCCGGACTCGATGGGCTTGTTATTGCCGATGATGGCATGTAGTCCCCCAAGTACCCGAGCGAGTGAGCTTGGAAAGTAGACGACATCCGTTCGGCACGAGAGGTGAGTGAAAACTCACGACTGTGCGCCTCCGTTTGGCACGAGAGGTGAATGAAAACTCACAACCGCGCGCCTGCCGTTCGGCACGAGAGGTGAATGAAAATTCAAAACTGTGCGCCTCCGTTCGGCACGAGAGGTGAATGAAAACTCACAGCCGTGCGCCTCCCGTTCGACACGAGAGGTGAATGAAAACTCACAACCGTGCGCCTGCCGTTCGGCACGAGAGGTGAATGAAAACTCACAGGCACGAGAGGTGAATGAGAATTCACAACCGTGCGCCTGCCGTTCGGCATGAGAGGTGAATGAGAATTCACAACCGCGCGCCTGTCGTTCGGCACGAGAGGTGAATGAGAATTCACAACCGCGCGCCTGCCGTTCGGCATGAGAGGTGAATGAAAACTCACAACCGTGCGCCTGCCATTCGCCATTGGACTTGTGTGTAAAGCTTGATCCAAAGTTTGTAGTGCGTGAGAAGTGAAACGCGGTGAGTTCTGATGATTAGACCTCTGACGACTGGACGCCTGACGATTGGACTTCTGTATGCATGCGTGACACGTGGCGGCATGGCTCTTTGAGAGGTCGTGCGTTTCGTGTCTCGATGCATCGCTTCGTATCCCGATGCGTCGTTTCGTAGCCCGATGCAACGTTCGTCTAATAAATAGGAGAAAGAGATGAAGGTTGAATCACTTGGCAATTTTTGAGAGCAATCAGAGCTCGTGAGAGGTGATTTCCGGCGATTGAGCGAAGGCGTTGAAGGCGATTTCCGGCAAGGTGTTTCAGGGCGGAGGCGATTTTTGGCGAGGTATTTTAAAGGCGGAGGCGATTTCCGGCACAGAGAACCACCGTGTAAACAAGGTATGTGGCTGTATTTCATCTTAAGTTGGATCAAAGTTGTTGATTGGGTGCATGAACATGTATGAACATGTATGAATGTTGATGAGCATGAACCTCTAGGGTGTAGGATGAGTGTTTGATTGCAGCATGGCATTTAGTTTCCCTTCGTTTGTGTTTGTAGATTTCTGATACCGAATCCGAGAGTAGGCGTAGTCCGGTTGCGTTCGAGGACGAATCGTCCTCGGGAAGCTCTCCTGAGGGCCATGAGAGGGTCGATTCTCCTAGGGCTGAATCTGCTAGGTCCTCAAGTGTAGAAGTCCTGGGAGAAACAGAGGAGTGTGCTGAGAGACGGGGCACTTCTCGTGTGTCCTCTCAAGTGGGTGAGCAGTCGGCGTCGGTTGAAATGATCGAGGGCCGTGGTGCGCCGAACACTGAACCGAGAGAAAACGGAGGTGCCCACCGAAGCTGGTGGCGGTGGGGCTGGTGAGCCTTCCACATCGGGCCGTGGAGCTGATGCGGCCGATGTGTCAGTGGCTGTGGCAGGGGAGGGGGTGGTGACCATTGTTAAGGGTAGGCAACGAATCCCAATGGCGCAGCCGAAGGAGTTGGTGTTCGAGTAGATCATCTGGAGCCGAACGTCTTGACCGAGGGTGAGCTGGCCAGGATTCGGGCTGAGTTTAACATTCCGGCTTCGGTGGGGATGCGGATCCCAGAGCCGTTGGAGTCGTTAAGTGATAATGACAAAGGAGTTGTCTTTTTCACTGATTCTTTCAAGCATGGACTTCGGCTGCCGCTGCGGCATTCGGTGTAGAAGATCCTTTCGGCGCTTGGATACGCGCCGGTTAATACAATCCAAACTTTTGGATTACATTGATCGGGACGATTACTGCGTTCAGCCTGGCGGGGGAGGGGGAGCCGAGTTATGAGCAGTTCGCCCAACTGGACAGTGTGACGAGGGCGAAGAGTGGCGATCAGGGGGATGGGTGCAGTCCAATTGTCTTTCGGGGGCAGCGTGGACATTTTGTGGTTGGGGTGCCGAGCTCCCAAAAGACCTGGCGCAAGCGTCGGGTTATTGTCTCTGGTGATTGGGAATCGACGCCAGGGGTGATAGTAGAGAGGCGGATCCCTACAACCTTCCAACAGTCGGTAGGTCTAGCCCTACTGTTCGGCAGCAGCTTGTAGTTTTTTTTTTAAACCGTTGACTGTTTACGCAGTGTCATTGAAACGGCCTTCGGCACCGACCGAGAGATTGAAGCGATCGAACGGGTTCGAGGGAAGATAGCTGAAGAAGACCGCTTCTTCAAAGAGCTGCTCTACTTCCGGAATCTGTACAAGGGCAGGGCTGATCGGCAAGGCCGAACACGACCGAAGGGCGAAGGAGGAAGAGGAGGAGCAAAAAAGGCAGAGTAAGTGATGCCGTTTGGCACGTCTTTCCGTTCTTCTTCTCACTTTGTTTTTTGCTGATCTAACTTGTTTTGCAGTGGCGGGTGGGAGGCCGATGAGTGAGAAGACAAAGCGCCGACTGGAGGGTCAAGGGGCGCAGAAGCAAAAGAAGAAGAAACGTGAGTCCCCCCTGCCGAAGAAGAGGAAGGCCGCCGCATTGTCGGAGACGAGATGACGGTGGCCGATCGTAGCCGGGAGAAGAGGGTGGCCGAAGCCGAAGTCGTTCGGGAGGTCCACCTCCAGGTGACTGGCAAAAGGCAGGTCGAGGGTGCCCTCGATGTGACGCCGTTACCGAAGAAACCGATTGGGCCGAACGAGGGGACTTCCGTGCTGATCCTCGATGATGAGGGGGGAGGATGAGGGGCTGGTGAACATTGCTTGCCCTCGGAAGGCGGTGCCGTTCATCAACAGCATGATCGATGACGCTCAAATGGAGCTGCGAGAGATAGAACAACTATCGATGAAGACGCTACGCGAGCATACCGGACGAAGTTTCCGGCTTCAGGCTGCGGTAAGTGTTTGCTTTGTCTTTTTGGTATGTGTTGTCATAATCGGTCGCTGATGGATTGTTGTTGTGCAGGCTGATATGGAAATGTGGCTCTGCGTAAAGCGAGCTGTAAATGCTGCCGAACGGTACCAGACTAGGGCTGAGGAGCACCGTTCGAAACTTGCCGAAGCTGAGGGGCTGCCGAAGAAAATGCTGCGAAGATAGCAGAGCTCTCCTCAAAGCTGGCAGCGGCCGAAAGGAATCGGCGGAGGCGCTGGAGGCAAAGGCAGCGGTGGAGGTGGCAATGGGTGCGGCCGAACGGTCGCATGCCAAAGCGGTGAGGGAAGCGAAGGTGAAGGCTATCACCGATTATCTATCCTCGGAGGCGTTCACTCTAATCCTGAATAAAGTGGTGATGGAGCAGTGTGATGATCTGGTATACCGTTTCAAATGGTATAACGCAGGAGGAAGCTGAACCTGAACTTCCTTCGAGATCCGCCGCGCTGCCCGAAGGGGTGACTGAGGAGATGGTGGAGGCCTACAAAGGAGAGGATGCTGATGTGGAATCAGCTCGACCATGACCCGACTCCAGCAGTGACGAGGAAGGTCACCCCGTGCCAATAGCCCCAGCGTGCCTGCCGTCGAGCGGTCGACCGATCCCACAGCTGCCTCAGCTGGTGCCGAGTCTGAGGCGACCGAAGCTGATCCCCCTTCCTCCTAGATTTGTTAAAAACTTTTGAAGTTTGTAATATATCTTTTTTGATATTGCCGAATGGCAATTTGTTAAGACAAGTGGCCTTTTATGGCTTTTTATTTCAAAGTCTCTTTTGATTCGGTATTATTTTGAACTTTCGTATTCTAGTATGTCTGCATGCCGTACGTAGTATAATGCTAGAATTTTGATGCCGTATGTATAAAATGTGAAAGTTGAAACCGAATGCCGATTACAAGGTAGAGTTACTTGTAATAATACTTTAAATGCTCCACATTCCAAGGATGGCCGAGGGTCTGCCCATCGGTGCCGCGTAATCGGTAGGCACCGGATCGGCAGATCGTGACGACTTCGTAAGGTCTTTCCCACGAAGGTCCTAGGGTGCCGACCTTGGGATCCTTTGTGGCGAGAGAGACCTTTCGTAAGACCCAGTCCCCCACTTTAAACGATCGGCACTTAACGCGCGAATCGTAGTATCGTGAAGTCCGTTACTTGTATGCGGCATTCCGAAGCTAGGCGTTTGAACGGTGTTCCTCGATGAGATCGAGGTTCAAGGTAAGTAGCGTCTGGTTTTGCTCCGGTGTGTAAGATGCAGTTCGGCACGTGGGTGCGTTGATTTCGACCGGACACAACAGCTTTGGTATCGAACGTGAGGGAAAATGGTGTTTCATCAGTTGACCGTCGTATGAGGTGTTGATGGCCCACATAGCCTCTGGTAGTAGATCGGGCCACGCGCCCTTAACCGTGCCGAGCTTCTTCTTCAGCGTCTTTTTTTGATGATCTTATTGATGGCCTCTACCTGGCCGTTTGATTGTGGGTGCGCTGGTGACGCGAAGAACAAGTTGATGTTGAATCGTTGGCACAGGTGCCGGAACTGAGAGGAATCGAATTGTTTTCCGTTGTCGGTGATGATTGCGTTTGGAGACCGAACCGACAAATAAGGTTCTTCCATACAAAGTGTTCGACCCGGGCTGCGGTGATGGTTTCCAGCGCTTCGGCCTCGGTCCATTTTGTGAAGTAGTCAACGGCAACGATTTCAAAGTTAAGCTGTCCCTTTCCTTGAGGCATAGGGCCGATAAGATCCAAACCCCACTGAGCGAAGGGCCATGGGCTGACAATCGGGGTGAGCGGCTCGACATACCGTTTTGGGATTAAGCGGAACCGTTGGCAATGATCGCATTTCTGGACAAGTTGGGTGGCATCGGCATGAAGGGTCGGCCAATAATACCCTTGCCGCACGATTTTGAAAGCCAGAGATCGGGCGCCAGAATGATCGCCGCAAGCTCCTTCGTGAATTTTCCGTAAGATGTAGTTCCCTTGTTGTGGATTTACACACCGAAGTAGTGGTAAGGAGTGACCACGCCGATAGAGATTCTGATTCAAAATCAAGTACCGCGCCGATCGGCGGCGGCGGAGTGTTTTAGCTTCGGCCTTGTCATCGGGTAGCTTTCCGATGGTGAGGTACGCGTGGATTGGATCCATCCAACTTGTATCATGCCGAACGGCATGCACCTCGGTTTCAGGAGTGCCTGCGCCGAGCGAGGACCTCGATCGGCACGTGGCGACCAATGTTGTAGTCGATTGCCGAAGCCAGGCGCGCAGGGCGTCAGCATGGTTGTTCTCGGACCGAGGGATTTGTTGAACTTGATATGCCGCAAAGTGGTGGAGCAACCGGCGGGCTTGTGTCAAATAAGCGGCCATTGACGTGTCTTTGGCTTCGAATTCGGTGAGTACTTGATTAACAACAAGCTGTGAGTCGCTGCATATCTTCAGCTGTTTAGCCCCCATCTCCTTAGCCAGCCGAAGACCTGCCAAAAGGGCTTCGCATTTGGCTTCATTGTTGGAAGCCTGGAACTGGAATCGGATTGCATACTCGATGGTCGTTTGATCAGGGGCTTTTAGTACTAAGCCGGCCCCGCTTCCTTGTTGGTTGGACGAGCCGTCCACATAGAGAGTCCATACGGGAATTGATGGATCAAAGGGCCATTCGGTCGGCTGGGCGATTGGCGCTCCTGAAGCGGGTCAGCAGCAACATCTTTTGGGTCTCTCTCGTGAGTCGCAGTCAACTCGGAGATGAAATCAGCTACGGCTTGACCCTTCTCGGAGGCCGATGACGGTAGTGAATGTCAAATTCGCTGAGTTCAATGGCCTATTTCACTAACCGGCCTGATGTCTCCGGTTTCTGTAGTACCTGGCGCAGAGGCTGATTGGTGAGGACGGTAAGACTGTGTGCCTGGAAATACGGCCGAAGCTTGCGTGCCGAGAGAACGAGAGCGTAGGCGAGCTTCTCCATTCGGGGTACCGAATTTCGGCATCTGGAGGGCGTGGCTAGTGTAGAAAATTGGAAGCTCTATGCAGTTCGGCTTGCGGATGAGCACGGAACTGAGCGCCGTTGGTGAAACCGAAAGGTAGACAATGAGGTCTTCGCCAGGAAGAGGGGTGGACAGTAAGGACACTCTGCTCATGTAGGCCTTGAGGTCTTGGAATGCTCGGTCACATTCGGCAGTCCAGACAATCTGCCGTTTGTTTCCTTTAAGGGCTTTGAAGAATGGAGCGCATCGATCGGTAGCTTTTGATATGAACCGGGCCAGGGCGGCAACACGCCCGGTGAGGCTCTGAATATCCTTATGTGTCTTCGGTATCTGCATGTCAAGCAATGCCTTGATTTTCTCAGGGTTGGCCTCAATGCCCCGTTGGCTAATCATGAAGCCAAGAAACTTGCCCGAGGAGACGCCGAAGGCGCACTTGCTTGGATTGAGACCCATGTTGTACTTCTTCAAGACATTGAACATGAGGGAGAGGTTGTGAAGGTGAGAATCGGCCGTTTTGCTCTTGACTAGCATGTCGTCCACTTAGTCAACGATTATATGCTTTTATATTGTGAGTTCCTTGGACTTTGTTGTATCCATTTCCTTCATTTCTCACTCACCTTACACCCTTAGCCCCATTACAACCTATAATAAAGACCTAAATTGATCCTAATTGTCATGTGGTTGAATTGCACACGTTCTTCTTCTTTTAAGTGTTTAGCATCCTTCTTGAGATCATATTCATGCATGTTTTTCAACTTGCTAATTTTGACTTAAGTCCCTTATGGTTTAACTCTATTCTCATATTTACTATTGAGTGATGCATTGTGACCCTCTTCCGAGTGATTCATTTGTGAGAGGACAACTTTGGTGAGATTTGAAGTTACATTTGTGCTTGGTATGATTTTTGAAGTTGTGTGAAAACTGAAATTGGAGAATGAGTTCCATTTGGCCATCACACTACTACACTTGAGCATGTTGTGTTCTGAACTTTGCCGCCTTGTGAATAATGTCTAAACTGAGTTTTTCTTGTGAAAACTTTTGAGTCGTTTGCATGAGTCGCTCTCTCTTTAGAAAGTGTTCGGAAAGTTTTGTTTTCGAGTCTTGTTTTAATTTCTGTTTTGCTCGAGGACTAGCAAAAGATAAGTTTGGGAAGTTTGTTCGGTTCATTTTTACACATGATTTTTCATGTTATTCACCATTTTATTTTGAGTTAGTTCTTGATATTTTATAGATTTTTACTTCCTTTTTGTGTTTTCTTAGATTTTACATTGGTTAGAATGAAAATGAGCTTAAAGTGCATTATTGGTTATAAATTCTGTTTTTGTTCATTTTCGTTGGTCAACTTCTTGGCCTGGGATCAACATGCTCTGGTGCTCGAATGAGGTCATGATCTTCATGAGACTTGTTCCAATGGATGTTAACTACAACATATCCAAATTTGAGCTCCATTGGACAAGCATTTCCTATCCAACCAATCCAACATGTTACCACAGCTCTGGAAATCCGAATTTGGCCAGCTTTTACCTCCTTTGTGTCATCTTGATTCTTCTTGTTACCATAACTCTTGGTAACAAGAAATCACCTTTGTAAATGAGATATTTTCTGAAGCAATTGGCATCTTTGTGAAGACAAGGCTTCATCATTTTCAAGGGGACAAGAAGACAATGGGTGAAGACTTTGGCACAGCTTTGAGTCCAACATAATGCTTGTCCACCTCATGATCAACCTCAACATTACACTCCACCACAATCTACCAAATTTGGAAGAACTTGTTGCTTCAATGGCTAGAAACACAGATAGTTTCATCAGTGAGACAGAAAGCTACATGCAAAGGAATGACGCCCACATGCATAAGAGAGATAATGCCATAGCCAATCTAGAAAATCATGTGGGGCAAATTGCCACAGCTTTGAGTCAAAGGGAAGCTGGGATGATGCCTAGCCAAACAGTGATACCAACTGAGCATGAGCATGTTCAAGCAATTATCTTGAGAACTGGTAAGGTAATTGGTGAGGTTGATAATTCTAAAAATGTGATTCAAATTGATGATGAGATGCAGGTTGAGCAAGTGATTAGGCCTAAGGAAAAAGATGAAATCAACATGGAGGAAAATAAACAAGCAACTTCTCCATCCGAATGGATCCCAAAGCATGAACTTGCAAGAAGGGCAAGAAAGGAGAAGGTATGTCGTGAACCTACTGATGAAGATATCTTACATGCTCATTTTCCTCACAGGTTGATGAGTTCTAGGAAAAATCAACATGCCAAAGACATATTGGAAACTTTCAAGCAAGTGCAAATCAACATTCCTTTCTTGGATGCAAACAAGCTTAAGGAATACGAAACTATTGCATTAACGGAAGAGGTTTCTGCTGTTTTGCAAAGGAAGCTCCCTCCCAAGTTACCAGATCCAGGAAGTTTTACAATTCCTTGCATTATTGGTGATAAATTGTTTGAGAAACCTTTAATTGATTTAGGTGCTTCAACTAATCTAATGCCTTATTCTGTTTTTGAAGTACTAAAGGAAGATAAGCTGAACATCCATGCTCCAAGCACCAATCACATGTTCAATGTCATTCCTTCTACTCAAATGAGAAGGCCACCCGATCCTAAATATGTGCCTCCTCCATCTAATCCACGTATTGAAGAGCGCTTAAAATTGCTTTTGAAATCTACTCATGTGGGTAAAAAGAAAAGAATACGAAAGGGGTTGATTAGATGGCGAAGGGATTTGAAGAAACCTCATGTTCGGCACAAGGAGGCGATTAAGCCAAAACCTCCAAAGTGACCACAGTATGTTGGAAGTCCGGCAAAAGACTTTAAACTTAGCGCTTCTTGGGAGGCAACCCAAGGTGAATAGAAAGAGTTTGATGTCGTCCTAATCGCTTCAAAGTGAAGTTTCTATAGACTCAAACTTTCTTTTATTTTATTTTAGTTAGGGTTACAATTTTCCAACCAAGGTAATTAGATTTTTCTTGTTGTTTCTCTTTGTTTTTCTTACTTTTGCTTTCCTTTACTTGTTTGTGTTTCTAACTTGTTTTTCTTTGTCTTTCTTCTTTATTGTAGTTTGTGATTGTTTATTTTCTTTTTGTTCATCCTGACTTTTCTTTATGATATTGTTTAATCTTAAATCTCCATCATTTTTAAACAGTGTTTCATATAAGTTTGGGAAGTGTTTTCAATTCATTAATGCACAATCAGGAATTTGGCTCGAATGCTTATTTCATTTCTTAACATGTGATTACAAATATAAACTTGAAAATGCATACATAAATTTCTGAATCACATGTTTCTTTTGCATTCTGGGCCACATGTGGCTTCTGCTAATTGCCTATATTTGCTCGCACTTGTAGAATCTGCAGCAGCTCTACATGGTCCTCAACTTTCCCCTGCAGTGTTTCCACTTGCTGATTGGCGATGTAGCCGCTTCTGGAGGTCCGCCACCTGAGCTTTCAGGGCCGCCACCTCCTCAGTCGATGCTCTGCACTCTCGTGTCTCGCCGTCAGGCGCATGCCCAAATTTGTGGCCGAGACCGCGTTGAGCACGGTCAAATTGTGGGACTCGTCCACTGCCATCCTGCCAGACCTCTGCGCCACATGCAGATGATCTGCCGCTGTAAGTCTGTTGACAGTCATGCCTTCCGGCAATACTGCCATACACGGCACCACCTCAGAAGTTTGAGGCCGAGCCATGATGGTATGAGGAGTTTGGGAAGATAGGGTTTGGAGGAGCCTTTATCTGGGTATTTGGTGGTGCAAGCGACAACTCAAGGTTGAGGTTATCAACGAGCATATCTGAGGATGCCATTGATTTTTATGTCTGGACTTTTTGATGGTTTTTCTTGAGTTTGCAGGATGAAATGCAAGGCACTCCTTCTTTCAACCGAGAAGTGGTTTAAATAGACATATGCTCATAAGGGAGCCGACACCACTTTTCATTTCTTGAGCAATTTGCGGTTGCGTCCAGTTAAAAGGGAATCATTTCTTCTTTCCTTTTACTTTCTTTTCCTCCCTGTTTTCTGTGCATTGTGTTTTGATTTCTTTTTAGTTTGTCGTCTTTGTTTTATTTCAGTTGGGGAACCGTGATTTGTCCTTTTTCGTTTGTCGCATTCCCTTCATTCTAAGTTTGGGAAGTGCGTTTTGTGTTTCCTCTTTGTCTTTTCCAACTTTTTTATTATTTTAATTTTCTCGTTTTCGGAAATAAAAAATTGTTGCATTCTTAAATGGACACAAATTAATGTGCAAACAACCAATTAAAAATACCCACAAGTGCACGAATCTAATGAAGTATATATTATGTAAGTACGGGGTCGATTCAATCCCACGAAGAACTTGTCGGCTTCCTATAAGTTCTAGTTTGAGTACGTAAAGAACACTTAATTGACACAACACAAAAGCACAAATGCAAAATGGAAACTAAAAATGAGTAAAGGAGTGTAAAAGAAATGAAACAACACAAGAAAACTAAACAAAAACAAAAACAGCATTTTCTATCGCCATTTTATCACCACTTTATCACCCATGAACAGTGCTAGCGACCGGTCTTTTTTGCACAGAATCGAAAATTGTAAAATTTGTGTTGAGCGACCGGTCGTTAGAAACAGGGGCGACCGGTCGCTTTTGCACAGAATTGTTTTTCAGTTTCGACCTCTGTCCAGTTTTTGACCTATAACTTTCCAACTGTACGTCCAAAATTCACGTTCTTTATACGGTTGGATTCAGCACAGAAAATACAATAACACATTGTGGACCAAAAGTCCAAAACAATTGCGGAAACAAATAAACTTTAGCAACAAAGACACATAACGTGTCGAACACACAACTCACACACGCTTTTTGGGGGGGGGGGGTTTGATTTGTTTCAAGTGACCTATTTCTATTGCATGAAAGTGAATGGACTTCGAATTTAAATGAGAATGGCAGAGATGAATTATCAAGATGTGAAATTAAAATGTAACAAACACTAGGGTTTCGGAATCCACCCTAAACAATTCTACCCAAGTTCATGAATACTCAAGTGATGAGCTCTAAACGTGTTGATGAAGATGTTCGCAATCAAGACCAGTACGAGTGACTCAAGACGCATTGATTCTCTCTAATATACGTAAAGTGCAGTACGAGTGCTACAATACTTGTGCATTCCCTATAATCGAATCTAGGTGTGCTTAGTACTTTGATTCAATTACAAGAAAAACCCATTAAGTTCAAAGAGAATATGAACATCACAAGAATCCTAATAGCATGGTGTTTACATTAGGTATTCAAGAAACCAATTCACATGGATGATTCTTACTTCATCCATTTATTGCTTAGGATAACATGAAGATACACATAACCCCAACAATCTCAAGAAGCATGCTTTCAAAGATGATCAATCAAAGAAGAACACACATCAAGGATAGATTAATTTGGTGAATTGGAATTCATCAACAATATCCAGAAATTCATATACTCAAGTATCAAAACAATAAGGTAATCATGTTTAGGGCTTCAACCTAAGCCCTAGCTATGGAGTTTAGTTGCTCATACTTATTCCAAATACAAACTCAAAATAAAATTAGAAAGAGTTTACAGATTTTGAGAAAATGATGAAAGCTTCAAGGTCATCAATGGTGGAAGTCTTCTTCTCCACTTTGCTTGGCTGCACCTTGGCTTTCTCCTAGCTCCAAGCTCTCCCAAATCTGCTCTCAATGTGTAGCATAGGTAGAATGAATTGATTCCCCACGTTCAAAAGCTCCCCAAATCATATTGCAATTCCCTTTGCTTCCCTCTCTCCTCCTTTCCAGCTTTTACTTTTAATATTCTATTGCCAAAGTCTTCACCCATTGTCTTCTTGTCCCCTTGCAAATGATGAAGCCTTGTCTTCACAAAGATGCCAATTGCTTCAGAAAATATCTCATTTACAAAGGTAATTTCTTGTTACCAAGAGTTATGGTAACAAGAAGAATCAAGATGACACAAAGGAGGTAAAAGCTGGCCAAATTCGGATTTCCAGAGCTGTGGTAACATGTTGGTTACCATTTTGGTTAAATGCCTCTCACTAGAATGTTTAATTGAATTATGTATATATGACAACTTCATGTGCTTTGCTGTTTTTCATCTTTTGTAGAGACATACTTACTGAGTACTCCAAGCAAGTAATGAAATTGGGGAAGTTGTTGTTCGAATTGCTGTCCGAGGCGCTTGGGCTAAAGCCAAGTTACTTGAATGACATAGATTGTAGTTTAGGGCTTTTGCTTGGAGGGCATTACTATCCCTCATGTCCACAGCCAGAGTTAACTATGGGGGCAAGCAAGCATGCTGACAATGTCTTCCTCACAGTCCTTCTGCAAGATCACATCGGTGGTCTCCAAGTTCTTCATCAGAACAAGTGGATTGATTTGCCCCCAATGCCTGGGGCTCTAGTGGTTAACATAGGAGATCTTCTACAGGCAAGTACAACTTTTCTTCTTCTTCATCTCTTACTAGTATTGTATTAGAACATGACTCATATTCTTCCATCTGGTTTCCTAGTTTGGTTTTATTTTTAATAAATAAATAAATAAAATTTATGGTTGAGTTCTTTTGGGTTTGCAGCTTTTATCAAATGATATATTCAAGAGTGTAGAGCACAGGGTATTGGCAAACCGTGTAGGTCCAAGAGTATCAGTTCCATGCTTCTTTACCACAGGTATGCTATCATTGGAAAGACTCTATGGACCCATCAAAGAGTTATTATCAGAAGACAACCCTCCAAAGTACAGGGAGACAACTATAAGGGAATATACTGCCCACTTCAATGACAAAGGCCTTGATGGCACCTCTGGCTTGACTCATTTTAAGCTTTGAACTTGGAGATAGAGGAGCAGTGCAGCCCTGAACAAAATATTTAGCAGACACCATTTGTTTATTGTAGCTGCTCCAATTGTTTTTTTAAATTTCATAAACTGTCTCTGTTGTGGTTTGGTAATAACCTTCATGCACTTGTAAATCCATGCTTGCCAGCAAAAGCAGGTTTTTAAGAGTAATCTGCATAATGCAGATATCTGCAAATCATATTTGTGAACATATCAGATGAAATCCTGTTTGAAAAGCAGAATTTTTCAACTATGATGATGTATTGAAAAGTCTTGAAGTTAATAAAATTTTATAATCAATATCACATGTCGGTACGCAAAATGAATATATTAATTTCATAATTTATTAAAATTACTTTTGTTCTATTTCAACTTTCAACAAATTACTTTTAAAAATATTTTACTTACTCGAATATCCGGACCCTTTTGTCTTGGTCTGCACGCTTCAAAACCACCAAGTTCAACGAGGAGTTCATTTTTATAAGATTAGCTTGGAGGATGTGTTACGACATGCTTTAGTTTATGTTGAAATTAATGCACATTTGTGCTAAAGAAATGTGTGGAGAAATCTAAAAGCTTTGTGGAAGAGCCTAAACTATTCTAGAAGCTTGGTGGAAGTCAGTAACTACATGCAACTATAAAGATTATTCTAGAAAGTCACACCCCCTAAAATTCTAACATGGTATCAGAGCTGGTTCGATCGCATTGGGCGTCAGAGCTGGTTCGATCGCATTGGGCGTTAGAGCTGGTTCGATCGCTTTGGGAGTAAGGGCCGACTTCAAAGCAGGTTCGATCAACTATGGGCGCATGGGCCGATTCTAAGGAAGCAAGGTACGTGCTATCAATATTCAATTCAAAGTTTCAAGAAATCTAGAGAAGGGGTAGGATATCTAGAGAAAGTTCTAGAGGAGGAGATAGTGAAAATAAAAGAGAGATGGCATGAGAGGAAAAACTTTCCTCCATGTAGGGTGTGCAAAAAAAAAGAAAAAGAAGAAGCCCAAATGTTGAAACTAAAAATTGGGCGTTGTGAAGAATGAAGAATATTGACGGCAAAGAACTCTCAAGGTAACTATGAACAAAAAAAAAGTGTCACACAAGCACAGAGCTGCAACATCAACAAGAGCTTCATCAATACTAGCTTCAGGAGGAGCATGCTTGGAGAAACACAAATATGCATTAAGAAGGAGTGTTGAAATTAATGCACATTTGTGCTAAAGAAATGTGTGGAGAAATCTAAAAGCTTTGTGGAAGAGCCTAAACTATTCTAGAAGCTTGGTGGAAGTCAGTAACTACAGTCAACTATAAAGATTATTCTAGAAAGTCACACCCCCTAAAATTCTAACATGGTATCAGAGCAACACACATCACACACCTCCTACAAACTAACAGTTTAAACCAGAATATACACATAAGTCAAAGAATGAATATATTTTTCGCATTTTCAACTTTGTACTTTGCTGTATGATCTTCATAATAAAGTGATCTTTTTTGCAAAAATATGCACTTCTGGTCTGAATCAAACCTAATCTGATATCCATTAGACCAAATGGTAGCTACCAACACAAATGAGGTTCAAACAAATTATGACAGACAAAGTGAGCTAAAAGCTTTTGATGACACCAAGAAAGGTGTTAAAGGCCTTGTTGATGCTGGTATAACTGAGGTTCCTAGGATTTTTCATCAAACACTAGATGAGCACTTCATTGACAACACTTCTGATTCAGAAGCCACCCAAACCCAATTTAGCATTCCAGTCATAGACCTTGAAGGGCTTGCGCTTGATAGTCCGACGAAACGAAAGGAGATTGTCGCAAAAGTTGCAGAGGCATCAGAGACTTGGGGCTTTTTCCAAATTGCCAATCATGGAATTCCTATTGGTGTTCTGGAGGAGATAAAGGATGGGGTGCGTGGTTTTTTTGGGCAAGACACTGAGGTGAAGAAAGAGCTTTACACTCGTGATTGCTTCAGACCTGTGTAGCAACTTTGATCTTTATAAAGCACCAGCACTAACTGGAGGGATACTTTTATATGTTACATGGCTCCTTACGCAAAGAAGCCAGAAGACTTGCCTGTAGTATGCAGGTATATGTCACAACGAAACTTATAGATAATTCTCTGCTAGAATTTGTAAGTTTATATGATGATATTAATTAGCTTGACAGCTTCATATGTGTTTAAACTTTGTAGAGACATTCTTATTGAGTACTCCAAGCAAATAATGAGGTTGGGGAAGTTGTTGTTCGAGTTGTTGTCAGAGGCTCTTGGGCTGACGCCAGGTCACTTGAATGACATAGATTGTAGTGAGGGGCTTGTGCTTCTGTGCCATTACTATCCTGCTTGTCCACAGCCAGAATTAACTTTGGGCACAAGCAAAGATGCTGACAGTGACTTCCTCACAGTCCTTCTGCGAGATCATATTAGTGGCCTCCAAGTTCTTCACAAGAACAAGTGGATTGACGTGCCCCCAGTGCCTGGGGCTTTAGTGGTTAACGTTGGAGATATTTTACAGGCAAGTAGAACAATTATTTTCTTCATCTAAACAAAGTTGAAACTACAGTAGCTATAGTAACAATGATTTCTTAACACATTCATTCCTGCAGATGTTCTGCATAGCCGATCCTCCTTATGACAAAACTCTCTGTTGAAATTAATGCACATTTGTGCTAAAGAAATGTGTGGAATAATCTAGAAGCTTTGAGAAGAGCCTAAACTATTGGAGAATTATCTAGAGAAAGCCACACACTTATGGAGTAAAGAGATCAAGTTGGTGGAAGAATCTAGAGTTGTGGAGAAAAGAATAAGGAGGTGAAACAAAAAGCAATTGAAGTTGGAAGAACTTTCTAGAACAAGAGAATGCCTATAAATAGGCATGCGATGCAATAAAGCAAATTGGAGTCATCCAATCAACTCCCAATCTATGGGGAGTGTAACAAGAAGACTCCCAAACTATAAGAGAGCCAAGAGCTACCCAAAGGAAGCTATGTTGAGAGCCAATAAGCTCACCAATCTAAGTGTAGGGCCAAATAGCCTAAACTAATCTAAGTCAAGTGTGATGGCCAATTAGCCAAAATACTAAGGAGGCCAATAAGCCAATATGCTAAGGAGGCCAATTAGCCTACACAAAGCCTTGTACTATTCTCCTCCAAATCTAATAAAATCACTTTGTTTTCCCCTCCAATCTAACAAGTGGTATCAGAGCAACACTCCTCACACCCCCTAAATTCCAACATGGTATCAGAGCCTAGTTCGATCGCATTGGGCGTTAGAGCTAGTTCGATCGCATTGGGCGTCAGAGCTGGTTCGATCGCATTGGGCGTTAGAGATGGTTCGATTGCTTTAGGCGTAAGGGTCGACTAGAGAGCCGTGTTCGATCAACTATGGGCGCATGGACGGATTCTAAGGAAGCAAAGGAAGCAAGGTACGTGCTATCAATACTCAATTCAAGGTTTCAAGGAATCTAGAGAAGGGGAAGGATATCTAGAGAAAGTTCTAGAGGAGGAGATAGTGAAAAAAAAAAAAAAAAAAAAGAGATGACATGAGAGGAAAAACTTTCCTCCATGTGGGGTATGAAAAAAAGAAGCCCAAATGTTGAAACTAAAATTTGGGCGTTGTGAAGAATGAAGAATATTGTCGGCGAAAAACTACCAAGCTACCTACGAACGAAGAAAGTGTCACACGAGCACGGAGCTGCAACATCAACTAGAGCTTCATCAATACTAGCTTTAGGAGGAGCATGCTTGGAGAAACACAAATGCACATTAAGGAGGAGTGTTGAAATTAATGCACATTTGTGCTAAAGATATGTGTGGAATAATCTAGAAGCTTTGAGAAGAGCCTAAACTATTGGAGAATTATCTAGAGAAAGCCACACACTTATGGAGTAAAGAGATCAAGTTGGTGGAAGAATCTAGAGTTGTGGAGAAAAGAATAAGGAGGTGAAACAAAAAGCAATTGAAGTTGGAAGAACTTTCTAGAACAAGAGAATGCCTATAAATAGGCATGCAATGCAATAAAGCAAATTGGAGTCATCCAATCAACTCCCAATCTATGGGGAGTGTAACAAGAAGACTCCCAAACTATAAGAGAGCCAAGAGCTACCCAAAGGAAGCTATGTTGAGAGCCAATAAGCTCACCAATCTAAGTGTAGGGCCAAATAGCCTAAACTAATCTAAGTCAAGTGTGATGGCCAATTAGCCAAAATACTAAGGAGGCCAATAAGCCAATATGCTAAGGAGGCCAATTAGCCTACACAAAGCCTTGTACTATTCTCCTCCAAATCTAATAAAATCACTTTGTTTTCCCCCCCAATCTAACAAGTGGTATCAGAGCAACACTCCTCACACCCCCTAAATTCCAACACTCTCCAACAGCTGCAAAGTTTCTTAACGGGTCTAGTTTCTGAAGAGAAGTTGGAACTAAGAGATGGAATGTATTTTTTGAAAAAGTAGTCAACTAACAGAAGTAGGACTTGTGGGAGTGATTTTTCCCACGAGAATATTTGGTTGACAGATTCCTTTGTCTCTCCTCTGCTTCTCTTTCTCCCTGCAAAATGAATAGCAATAAGAGGACCACACCCGGGGGGTGTTGGCCAAAGGCCCTCCGATGCCTAAGTCAGTTCAATCAATTTGTAGAGAAACGATAGCTAAAATAGGGTACAGGAATATGTATGTGTGGTGAAAACCGGGTGGCTGTGGCCGTGAGTGGTGGTCGGAGCCTTGTGTAAAAGGGAGAGAGAGAGTGGCAGTGTTGTATTCGTAAAAGGACACAAATTAATGTGCAAACAACCAATTAAAAATACCCGCAAGTGCATGAATCTATTGAGGTATAGATTATGTAAGTACGGGGTTCGATCCCACGAGGAACTATCGGCTTCCTATAAGTTCTAATTTGAGTACATAAAGAACACTAATTTAACACACCACACATGCACAATACAAATTGGAAGCTAAGAATGAGTAAAGAAAGGTAAAATAAAAGAAACAACACAAGAAACCAAAGAAAAATACAAACAGCACTTTCTATCACCCTTTTACCACGTGTGAACAGTGCCATAAACAGTGTGCATATGAACAGTGATGATGAACAGTAGAGACCGGTCGTGAACAGTGACGGACCGGTCGTTTTTGGACAGATTCATTTTCTCTGTTTTTCAGCTTTGACCTCTGTCCAGTTTTTGACCTATAACTTTTCAACCGTATGTCCAAATTTTGCATTCTTTATACGGGTGGATTCAGCACACAAAAACGAAGAAACTACATGGATCAAAATCCAAAACCAAGTACAAAAATAGACAAAAACACACAACGTTTCAAGCAATGCAAACACACAAACACAATTTGGGGGGGGGGGGGTTGGTTTGGTTCAATTGACCTAATTCTAATGCATGAAAGTAAATGAACCTTAAATTTAAATGTGAAAGGCAGAGATGAATTATCAAAGTGTGAAATTAAAATGTAACAAACACTAGGGTTTCGGAATCCACCATAAACAATTCTACCAATGTTCATGGATACTCAAGTAATGAACTCTAAACATATTGATGAAGATGTTCGCAATCAAGACGGGGACTAGTGGCTCAAGACGCATTGATTCTCTCTAATATACGTAAAGTGCAGGGCTAGTGCTACAATACTTGTGCCTTCCCTATAATCAAATCTAGGTGTGCTTAGTACTTCGATTCAATTACAAGAAAAACCCATTAAGTTCAAAGAGAATATGAACATGACAAGAACCCTAAAGCATGATGTTTACATTAGGTATTCAAGAAACCAATTCACATGGATGATTCTTACTTCATCCATTTATTGCTTAGGAAAACATGAGGATACACATAATCCCAACAATCTCAAGAAGCATGCTTTCAAAGATGGCCAACCAAGGAAAAACACACATCGAGGATGGATTATTTTGGTGAATAGGAATTCATCAATTGTTGTCAAGAAACCAATTCACATGATGTTCACTTTTCCTACAATTTCTATCATTTGTTGCTAATTAGAAATTATGTTCTTGGGTATCTTACAGAACTTCTCAACTTTAGCTACATGCATACAACCTAAGGTGATCAATCAAAGGAAGCAACACATATCATAGGATTCAATTAGTGAAAGAGATCCATCAACAACATCTAAAATTTCATAAACTCAAAGCATCAAAACAATGGAGTAATTATGTTTAGGGCTTCAACCAAAGCCCTAGAAAATTAAGAAGTTACATTGAAACTAAGAAAATACAAGAAATAATTAAAATGAAAGAAACTAAGAACAAATAGGGGAAAGAGAATTGCATCTTCAACTCCTTGGATCCTTGCTGTAAGGCTCCCCAAGGCTCTCTCCAATTGTTATGCCATTCTCCCCTCTCTTGCTCTCCAAAAACCTCTTCTCCTTCTAGCTCTCTCTAGCCCCCAAAATCTCTGCAAAAAATGTAGAATAAAACTGATCCCCAGTTCCCAAGTGGTCTGCTCAATTCAATTCCCACTGGCAGGACCCGCCCCCGAATTCCTCCTGAACTCGAGACGAATCCTGTGGAAATTCTGACATCACACCGATGCCGGGGACACTTACCAAAATTTAGCCTCTTTTCCAAATTAAGGGAAAAGAGCACGAGACTTTCTGCCAAAATTTTGGCAGAGTCTCCTCTGTAAATTGAACATTCCCCAAAAATTCCAACCTGCATAAAACGCATTTTTAAAACACCAACTGGCAGCATGCACAAGTTAACAACATGCAATCACATAGTAGGCCTCCGGCCTTCAGATAATTCGAAACAGAACCAACAATGTTCTTAGGTCAATTAATACATAAACCATACCATTTATGATCTCAAAGAATTATACGATTACCCCCAAAATCATTAAACCGAATTCAAATCCATTAACCACATCAAAAATCCGATCACACATTCAGAATCGATCAAACCTTTTAAACTCAATAATATTTCGCGGCTGCACCTGATGAGACCTCAGGCTGCCTATGTACACTTGAACAAGGGATCAAGCCACACGTAGTTCTCATGTCAACGGTCCCAACTCTGATAATGTACAATTATTTAAAACAAAACCAACGATATATTTCAGATTTAACACAACTCCAATTCCAACAAAAATACAACGAACACATTCTCAATCTCTTTCTTTATATCAATTCAAACCCAACAACCATACCCTATCCAAGGCGTATGTACAATGAACACATTATCAAATTATACCATTTATAACAGTTCAATCCCGCAACCATACCCTATCCAAGGCGTATGGTGCCAAACAACACTTCCCAAATCCAGGACTTTCATACATATACAGGGTCCTCACAAAGGACAATCTCACGAATCTCAATCCCGAAATCAAAACCACATATACCAATGTGTAACATATGTGCCTATAAATGAGAATATATATATATGTATATATATAATGACACACACCTCTCACCATCATCATGTACCAGGGGGGGATGAAACAATATCCGAACGGGGATTCGTTGGGGACTAGCTTACAAGGTATCCGGCCTCAAACGCCCATGTGGCTAGGGACGAGCCTCCAGTCCATGAAAAGGGGAGGTACATCTGATAGCACATCACGTACGGACAAAAAATCAAGGCTCGATCACGCCTGAAAACAGCCAAGACTCGTACGCCTGCCACGCGCGTACTACCCAATTAAGGGTCTACAGCGACACCCGTTAAGGTATGCCCCGGGTTCCGTCATACCCATATATCCATTTCCACGTATCCCATGTCCATGTCCACTGTTCCAAGTATCATCATCCAAGGGGGAGGTACGTATGATGGTGGAGTTCGTAATCCCTTATATAAATATTATAAAAACAACACTCCCTTACTTAATTCTATTTTCCCACAATATCTATTCATAATAGACGAATAAACTCTCAAGGATAAACCCATAACCGGGGAGGTACCTAAGGTAGTGCTAATAGCACTCAAACTAACGTTCCAATCTCACATCTCTCCTCATCTCACAGCTACATCACATCCCAAGTACCCCACACATAACCAACATAGGTATAAATTTCTCAAATATATAAATCTATAGTCAAAATATTCAAATATGTCAAAGCCCAAATATACATCACAAATACTCCATAACATACTTAAATTCATTAATCAAATATATAATATATTTCAAAATAAATCATTAAAACAAAATGCATAATCTTTCCACATTTGGTCAACCGGGCCCGCAGGGCCCCGCGAACTCCATTTTATGATCTGAAAGTTCCTATGGGTTCCACAAGGTTTAGGATACATGTCCTGCAAGTTTGGTCCAGATCGGACGGCCGGAATCGCTCACGATCGCACAATCGGATGGTTATTGAACTCCTAGCCCTAGGGTTGGTATTTTTGGAGTATCCTCAAACTTCTTTTCACGATCTGTCGAATTCTACACAATCCTAAGGATGCCCAGGTTAACATATAAATAACTCAAGACCATCCAACGGTCCAAACCTGCTTGAACCCGGATAACGCGTAATAGGCGATATCCGTTCGAGACTCATAAGGTATCCAAATTCAGATCCGTAAAATTCTACGCACTCGTGACAACCAAGGGATCGCATTGGGACAAAATGTCTCTCTACTACAGTTCCCACGCTCCGCCACGCTCCGGAGCGCGCGTGGGTGTCCAAAGCGATAGCCATTCGCCGAAAAACTTAGAATCTTGGCTACAAACTCCTACCCTAGATAAAACACCTAATTTGGAGTTACTTTTGTTCTTGGGCTATGGCCAAAAAGTGGCCGGAAATTCAACCCAAATTCCGGCCAAACTTAAATTCGAAAATCGAATTACCTACACTCAAAATTGACGTAATCCTACCCAACTATCAGCTAGATCACGAAAAATAGGTGAGAAACCATACCTCACTCGCCTGAAACGGTGGCCGAAGGAGGGAGAAACGGCCGACGAAAGTTTAAGAAAAATCTGTCCAAGACCGCCTGGTTCGTGGCTCACTTCCAGCCACTACAGCGCGGGATTCGAGGCGGGAAGGGGGAAGTGTGGTGGTTCGTTTGGGAATGGTCTTGCCTGAAACGGAGACCGGAGCTGGGAGAAATCGCGATCAGAAGTCGACTGGTCGAGCTGCTCGCGAGGAAGAAATCTGGGTTTTAAAACTGAATTTCATAATATTTACGGTTATGCCACTGAACTTCTTATGATCGTAACTTATTCGTTACAACTCCAATTTGAGCCCACTACGTGTCTACGGATTCAATTCGACGTGCTCTAAGCAACGGTACAACCAAAAGTCCCAAATTCTTTCCCGAACTTAAAATGACATTTTTGCCCCTTTTAAAAATAACTAAATATTTATTATTTTCAAAACCCTTAATTAATTCAAATCATTTTATTTTTATTGTTTATTTCAATTTATTTTCCCTTAATTTAATTATTTTATTTCTTTTTTTCGACCGGGATGTTACACCCACGTTCAAAAGTTGATGCAAGATGCCTCTCATCATTCCTCATCTCTCTCTCCTCATTTTACTAAAGTCTTTGTCTCCTTGTCTCCTCCTCATGATGAAGCTTTGTCCTCACAAATATGCTCTTTGTCTCAGAAAATTCCACTTAACTAAAGTAAATTATTGTTACCAAATGGCATGGTAACAAGTAGAAGTAAGATCACACCAAGTGGAGGTAAAACTTGCCCAAAACGGAATTCCAGAGCTGCTATAACATGTAGGATCAGTTGGATAGGCTATACTTGTCCAATGGAGTTCAAATTCGGATATGTTATAGTTAACATCCATTGGAACAAGTTTCATGAAGATCTTCACCTCATCCGAACACCAGAGCATGCTGATCCAAGGCCAAGAAGTTGACCTACGAAAATGAACAAAATCAGAATTTATAACCAATAATGCACTTTTAGCTCATTTTCATTATAACCAAAGTAAAATATAAGAAAACACAAAAATGAAGTAAAAAGCTATAAAATGTCAAGAAATAACTCAAAATAATGGGTGAATAACATGATAAATCATGTGCAAAATGAACCGAAAAGGCGGCTAGGGTTTGTGAGAAATAATTTCTGCAGAGATTTAGTAGTAATTTAGACGTAACTCAACCCTTGCCATCTATTTATAGGGGCCTCGGAGGCTAGGGTTTCAAAGGAATAATTCTGTAGATGGAAAGGAATTATTCCTCCTCTATTTGGCGAGATTTGATTAATTAGGGATTTGATTTATTTGATTTAAATCAAATCCCAAATTGTGGTAGGAATCAAATCAATCACAATTTAATTAGGTAACCCCCAATTTAATTGGGTAACTCCTAATTAAATTGAGTAACTCCCAATTAGGTCAAATAATCCCCAAATGGAAGGAAATATTTGACCTATGGTTTTGCTATAATTTGGCTCCCACAAATGCCCCCCCAGCTTCTGCATGGCGCGTGGTGGCATGTAGGAGATGTTGATTGATTGTTGGGCTGTCCAACTATGTCTGGGCTTCCTTCTTGGATTTGGGCTCCTAATTGGAGGGGGCTTTTGACTATTCTCGGAGTTGGGTTCCCAGGAGGAATGAACTTGCGATTCCTTCTTGATCTAGGACGCCCAACATGTATAAATGCAGGGCATCTCTTCACTCTTCTTCACATCGCGAACTTAACTTCTCTACTTTCTAGCTTGAGAGAGATCTTGGAGAATTTGTACTGCTTGTCAAAGAGAGGAGTCGCCATGCATCCCAAGGTAAGCCGAGCACGTGTATCTCTTTTTCTTCTTTTTTGCTTCGAGGATCAACTAGAGGAAGTCCGACTAGTTGTCGTCGTGACAGGCGATGACTAGTAGTGGGTGGCAGCCGTGGTGGGGCAGGTGCACGCAGGTGGACCAACTACTGCCTATTGTCGGAGGTCTGGGCTGGAGCATGCTTGGCGTCATGCGTTGCTGGCCTCGTCAGCTGAACAAGTATCCGGAGAAAGTAGGTGGTCTGCCCCCTGCCCATGATGTTGATAGATGGAAGCGGAATGGTCCAGACTTTATGATCTGCCAGTGGGCAGGATAAGTGTTCTGCTGGACTTCCCTAAAAAAGGAAGGCTGATGTCAAGTCTTTAAGAAATGGAGTTGCAACTTTGCTAGCGAAATGATGTGTCTCCGTTGAGGAAGAAGCCAAAGCTCCATTCTACTGAGAAGATTCAAGTAGGAGTTGTTCCCTCATTATTTGCTAGGGTTAAACATCCCGCTGGTGCAGATAACAGGAAGGTTGGTGGTATGCGCAGTGCTCAGGATGTTATACTCAAGCCTTCTGCTGACAAGCTTGGAAACTATGATCTTCTCTGTGAAGTGGTCCGCTCGCGAACTAGTTCACCTGCCTAGAAGCAAAGAAACGTTGGTATTCCTCTCCGAAGTTCAAGTCGTCTGCACCAGTCAAGGGATGGAGATCGAACTGGGCCCAACTATCGCGATCCAGCTGTTGAGTCACGAGTAGTCGAGCGTAGAGTTGATTCAGCAACGTCGACTCCTTTGGGGGTAAGGATGGCGGTGGCTAAGAAGATGAGAGAGTCATCTGTCCGGGTGAAGGATTCTTATACAACGTCGCGGTTGATCCCAAGGTGGACAAGTCCAGCCCTGCAAGGGATGCATGCGTGTATGATCTGCTGAAGATGAACCTTTTGTCAAGTCCTTCTGCTTGCTTCAAGCTGGTTGATCATATCCATCAGACTGTGATCTTGACACACCTCAAGTCTCTCCTTGGAAAAACAAAGGGAAGTAACATTTCATTTGCTTCAAAAAGGAGTAGTTTTTGCTGTTGAAACTATCCAAATCTCGTCCCTGTTGCCCCCTCTTCTCCTGCTAACTCGGTTAGTCGAAAAGATGCCTACTTCCGTCTTGAGCGTAATAATGCTGACGTCTCCTTTAGTTATGACAAGCTTCTGACTAGATTTGGCGCCTATAACAAGTCTGCCTGAAAAGTCCAAGTTCGAAGCTACCATGAATGCGTACAAGATGGGCTACTTGGACAGCTCAAATGGAAATGACCCCTTTTATTCCATTGGAGATGGAGACATCGAGATGCTCTGCTTCAGACTTGCTCCCGTGCAAAGTGAGCAGGTTAATGTTGTGAACATAGAAGGAGCTGAAGAGCAGGCGGCCGAAGAGGCGGTAGCTGAAGAGGATGAAGCAGAGGAGGATGTCGCGGATCAGGCAGGTGGAGTTGTTGAGAGCGTGGCTGATCAAGTAGATGCCGAAGAAGCTGCAAATAAGGGGTCTCCTGCCGTTGTCTCTGAGTAGATGAAGACTTCTTTATTTATTTTCAGCTTGTGTAATCTGTTTTCTTGTTTAGAATAATTGGTCTTATTCGACCATCTTCCTTTTGTTGAACTTGGCCGGTTGGTCAGCTTGCTATGGAAATTTCAGTTATTTTACTTCAATTTGCATATTGACTTGTGAACTGCTTAGTAACCAGCTAGTGTCTTGCTTGTGTATTCCCATTAGGAAATTTATAAGTGCCAGGGTCCCCCTTGAGGGACTCCGGGCATGTTTTGCCTATGTCCAAAGACATTGCGATGAGAGTGGCCCGTATAGCGTATGTCTGGAGACGTGTCGATGAGTGTTGCCCGTTTTGCCTACGTCCAGAGACCTGCGATGAGAGTGGCCTGTTTGGCCTACGTCTCGAGACGTGTCGATGAGAGTGGCCCGTTTGGTCTACGTCCGGAGACGTGTCAATGAGTGTGGCCCGTTTGGCCTACGTTCGGAGATGTGTCGATCAAAGTGGCCCGTTTGGCCTACGTCCGGAGACGTGTCCATGAGTGTGGCCCGTTTGGCCTATGTCGGTAGACGTGTCGACCAGTGTGGCCCGTTTGGCCTACGTCCCGGAGACGTGTCGATTACAGTGGCCTGTTTAACATACGTCCGGAGACGTGTCGATGAGTGTGGCCCATTTGGCCTACGTCCGGAGACGTGTCAATGAGAGTGGCCCGTTTAGCCTATGTCCGGAGACGTGTCGATTGCATTTGTGAACACTCCATTAGAGAGAAAAGCTTGAACTTGTATTGATGTATGTGTGACTACATTGCTTTATTGAACAAAAGAGATGAGTTGCAGGGGTAACATAAAAAATAACTTGTCTTCAATGGAGGTTAGGGAGGCTTGGCCGCTGCTTGAGCCGAGCTGAGGCGAGGAGCTTCGTGGATAGTACCTTCGGAGATGATGGACATTCCATTGTCTTGGAATTTCATTCTCTTAAAAGATAATGTCAGGATCGTTTTCCATGACTAGGTAGCTGGTGACAGGCTTAAGAGATAAAAGTCGTTTGTTTGATCCTTCTCTCCTGCTCCCGGTGGTCAGCTGGGCTCTTAGAGTCGGCTGAGGATCGTGCTGACCGTATGACTTTTTTCGTGGAGGCTCGTTGGGGTTACGTCACGATCCTTGATTTGTCTGGACGACCCCCCTTGCAATGAATTCTGTGCAATGGTCGTCTCTGACCAGTTCTTCGAGGTGTTTTTTCCAGGCAAAATAGTCATTTGTGTAATGACTGTGCCCCTCATGGAATCTTTCTTTCTTGGCTAGGTTTCCCTTCAAAGGCGATGGTTTCTTCAACTAAGGCATGTTCTTTACTTGGGCCAGGATCTGGTGTATCGGGATAGTGAACTTGGTATAGCTCTCGGCTGCGGAGCACCTCCATGAGGCTGTAATCCGCGCTTGCCTCCATCCTTGTCATTTATCCTGCAGTTCCTTTGGCTTGCCCTGCTGAACCGGTTGATCGGCTTGCTTAGCAGCCTTCTTTGCGGCGATCTGCTCATCGTCCCAAAGTGTGTAGCGCTCGCCTCCTGTTGCGAAGACTTCTACTAGTGTTTGGCAGGGAGAGATGGTCAGCTTGCCATACAACTCACACTAAATTGGCAAGCCTCTCTTGAAGGCCGATGACGCGATTCGATCATCACATCCAATAATGTTTGCCATTTCTGCTTTGAACCTCTTGATGTAATATCAGAGGGATTCATCGTGCTTCTTTTGTAGGTTGAACAGGTGGTCATGGTTCTTCTTGATCGTCCGGGAAGAAGTGTATTCTTTGGTGAAGGCGTAAGCTAGCTCTTTGAAGTTGCTAATCGACCTGGATGGCAGGGTGTGAAACCAGTCTTGGGCTGCTCCTAGCAAGGTCATTGCAAACACCTTGCACATCAGCGCGTCGTTGGCATTGTAGAAGATCATGACACTTTTGAAGTGCTTTAGATGGCTCTCAGGATCGGAATCCCCTTTGAAATGCATGAATGAAGGCGTTGAGAATCTCTTTGGGGGAGCAGCCTGTTCAATTTCGGCAGTGAAAGGAGTAGAGTTTGCTTTGTCCACCTCCCTACGTAGAGCATCTTCGAAATTTCCGCCAATCTTTAAGTTACGAAGTCGGTCGTTTACGAGCTTCTCAACGTCCTCCGTGCGCATGGCTTGCCGATCACATTGGCAACCCTCATGATTCAGGCCTGGATGGTTGACTTCCTCGTCGATTTGAAGAGGTTGACCTCCTTGGTTTCCCTGCCCGTGAGGTAGATTGGTGGATTGAGCTTGCACATATTCCTCCACGAGTTGTCGCTGCGAGTTGGTTCTCGAGCGGGTTAGTGAGTGTCGATCGTTGTGTTCGTCACGCAATCGTTCACGGATTCGTGCCCCTTGTGAGCCCAGTCTTGAATGGATCGTCGACCGGCTCAGAGTATGGCTTGCAGATGTCTGCATCTCGTCAGCACGATCTCCGTTCTCTCTCATGCCAGTTCGTGCCTGTCCGACTAGCCTGGGATCTCTCAAGATGCTCACCAGGATGCTCGTGGATCCCTATCTCCTAGCCATGGGCTCCAAGGTCAGGGCCTTGATACAAGTTGATCTGCATGAGTAGTTGGCCAATTAGATTGTTTTAGTCGTCAACCCTCCGCGTGAGTTGATCAACCTGTGAGTTGAGGCCCGCTTGACTACGTTGGTCGGGAAGAGAGGTGTTGATCGGGCCCAATGACATATGGGCTAGGGCTCCATTAGACACGTACACAAGTGCATACGTCAAGTGTGGTGGCAGAGGAGGGAGCGAGTGGATTTGCTCCAAGATGGCGTCGTCGCTTGGTCCTTGCGGTGGCAAGATGGAGAAGGCCACGGGGCCATGGCTTGGTGCGGCCACGAGTGGTGCGGCAATTTCAACCGCTATTTGGTGGTTCACGGGGGTGATTTGCGGCTGCAAGGAGCTGTCCCCACGGTTTAGTGGCTGTCCGGTTGCTACAACAGTTGTTTGGAGAGGTTGTGAGGCATCCGAGGTGGTTGGATGACATGGGCAGCCACCGGGGGCTGTTGGAACTCGCTAGGGAGCTGCTGGGAAGCATTGGCAGCCATGGGAGGCTGCTGCAAAAAGCTGGGAGCAGCTGTACCTCGCGGTGGCAGCGAGGTTTTGGCCGTTCCGGAGTGCGCCGTCGCGGTGGTTTTGCTCCTAGGGCGTTTGCTTCCAACCATGGTTGTTTGGAAGGCTTTGGTGGATTGGAAAATGGATTTGGAGCACGCTTTGAGTATTATTTCGCGCTCTCAATGAAAGCACCAATTTGTGGGAGTGATTTTTCCCACAAGAATATTCGGTTGACATATTCCTTCGTCTTCTCCGCTTCTCTTTCTCCCTGCAAAATGAATAGAAATAAGAGGACCACACCCGGGGGGTGTTGGCTAAAGGCCCTCCGATGCCTAAGTCAGTTCAATCGATCTGTAGATAAAGAATAGCTAAAATAGGGTACGGGAATATGTATGTGTGGTGAAAACTAGGTGGCTGTGGCTGTGGCTATGAGTGGTGGCCGGAGCTTTGTGTAAGAGGGAGAGAGAGAGTGGCGGCTAGAGTTTGTGAGAAATAGTTTCTGCAGACATTTAGTAGTAATTTAGACGTACCTCAATCCTTGTGTGTAGCCATCTATTTATAGGGGCCTCGGAGGTTAGGGTTTCAGAGGAATAATTCTGTAGATGGAAAGGAATTATTCCTCCCCGATTTGGCGAGATTTGATTAATTAGGGATTTGATTTAAATCAAATCCCTAATTATGGTAGGAATCAAATCAATCCCAATTTAATTAGATAACCACCAATTTAATTGGGTAACTCCTAATTAAATTGAGTAACTCCCAATTAGGTCAAATAATCCCCAAATGAAAGGAAATATTTGACCTAGGGTTTTGCTATAATTTTGCTCCCACAGGACCCTTCTAATTTTAGTAAAAATTATAGAGCTTGGCAAAATGTATTATCCTTGTGTAACTCTTTTTCTTTTCTTTCTGATTTGTTTGAGGGGAAAGGCGAAAGTTGAAGTACAACTCTTTATGCCTCTCTTCGGGTTGTACGAGATATCATGAAAAAAAAGCCCATAGGTTTGATCCTCCAGAACTGAAAATTAAGAGAACAAATGTGAAGCCTGTGTCAGAGCATATTGGTGGCTGCTACCCAAATGAGAAGCTTGATGTGAATAGGATTCTAAGCATCTTGTTCATATTATTGCTTGAGAAATTTCATGTGAATGGGGTCTAGCTAAGTGGAAAAAGGACTTGACTTGTTGATTAGTGTTCTTAGGTTCAAACCCCCGTGGGACATTAGTAGTGTGTGTGTGAGAAACCCTCATTCTCCTCGTAGTTTAGATTATTGCCCGTATTAAAAATAAAAGTAAAAATAAAATAGCTATATGTGTTACGGTCCTTCAGTTTTCTTTCAATCATGAAATTTCTCACCTCTAGTTTCAGTGATAGCCAACCAATCCAAAGAATGAATTGGCATTGTATATCCTTTGGCCACCACAAAAATGTCTATAGCGTCAACCCGCCCCCAGTCTTGACTCTAGGAAAATATCTCGCTTTTAGTTTCTTCCAACCTCACTCATTTGTGGTCTGAACTTTGGCAATCCATATCTAGTTTGCTAAGTTTTAGTTCTACCATCCTGGAGACACAAACGAAAATGGTAGCCACCAGCACAAATGAGGTTCCAAGCATAACAAATTGTGACAGAAATAGTGAAGTAAAAACTTTTGATGACTGAAAGGAAGGTGTTAAAGGCCTTGTCGATGCTGGGATAACCCAGGTTCCAAGAATTTTTCATCAACCAGGAGATCAGTATCCCATCAACAACACTTGTGATTCAGAACCCACCAAAACCCAGCTCAAAATTCCAGTCATAGACCTGGAAGGCCTTGAATATGATAACAATCCAAACAAACGCAAGGAGATTGTGGGCAAAGTTGGAGAGGCATCAGAGACTTGGGGGTTTTTCCAAATTGCCAATCATGGCATACCTGTTGATGTTTTGGAAGAGATAAAGAATGGGGTACGTGGGTTTTTTGAGCAAGACACTGAGGTGAAGAAAGAGCTTTACACTCGTGATCACTTCAGAGCCTTGATCTACAACAGCAACTTCGATCTTTATAGTGCACCGCGACTAATTGGAGGGACTCTTTTTTGTGTAATATGGCTCCTAATCCTCCTAAGCCAGAAGACTTGCCACAAGTATGCAGTTGTGCGACAAGGAAGCTTATAATTTTCTGGTTTAATATGATATTAGGCTTCATTTCCATGGAGGGATTCCAAATCTATGAATTTAGATGACATTATAAGGTAAAATTGTTTGTATAGACTATTACAATCCATATATGCCAAGATTTGAACAAGAAAGAAAGGAAGAAAATAAATGGATTTCAAATTATTCCTTCCATATAGTCATTTCAAATGTCTAGTTATTTAGAATACATTCAATCTAATGTGGTTCGTGTTATTTAAGCAAATTTAGCAGCTTTGTTGTCAAATCTAAATCCCTTCTTTCAAATCCCTCCATCCAAACGGAGCCTTAGTTTTTCTGGGTTTCAATTTTGTAGAGACATACTTGTTGAGTACTCCAAGCAAGTAATGAAGTTGGGGAAGTTGTTGTTCGAGTTGCTGCCCGAGGTGCTTGGGCTGAAGCCAAGTCACTTGAATGGCATGGATTGTAGTTTAGGGCTTCAGGTTCTATGCAATTACTATCCCCCTGTCCACAGCCAGAGTTAACTTTGGGCGCAAGCAAGCACGCTGACGATGACTTTATCACAGGTCGTTCTGCAAGATCATATTGGTGGTCTTCAAGTTCTTCATTAGAACAAGTGGATTGATGTACTTCCTGTGCCTGGGGCTCTAGTGGTTAACATTGGAGATCTTCTACAGGAAAGTATAACTATAATTCTTATTCCTCTTTTATATTTTGTAATTGTTGAAAGTTGGCTCAAATGTAGATGAATTTTGGAGTTGCCCATTTGAGTCAAAGTTAGTTGCCCATGTGAGTAAATGTTGGCTTACTATGAGGTCAAAAATGGTGGATTGTTTGGTAGCCATCCATTGGTAAGTTTGGTAGCCAACAAATGAATAGTTGAAGCTTGCATTCACACTCTTGCATTTTTGGCTATAAATTGGAAGCAAATGGTTCCATTTGAAGCATCCCACCAAGTGTTGAGTAGAAGAGAAAAATAGCAAGAAAGGCATATTGCCAAAGAGATAAACATTTCTCTCTAATTGTTCTTTGCTTTGTATCATTGTTTTCTCTTCAATTGTTGTGAGAGTGAGACTTGGGTGTATTTGGGGCTTTGGGTTTTCTTGAGTGATAAACACTTTGTATACTCTCTTTGATTATAGTGAATTACTCCGTCGTCTCCAAACTGGATGTAGGCATTGCCGAACCAGGATAAATCTTGGTGTTCTTGTTGGTGTTGTTTTGTGTTCTATTTATCTCCTGCCAGTTGTTGTTTATTTTTCACTCGCAATTAGTTGACGCTTCCGCACAACAAGTGGTATCAGAGCTCCAGTTTTTAACTTGGGTTTCGTAGGAGTGAAAAATTCGTTGGAGCTACAATTCCATGAATAGTGCTGGTGCTACAGTTCCCGTGAACAGTGAACTGCTACAGTCGTGAACAATGCTGTATTTGTGAACAGTGCCGGAGTAGATGGCTGGAGATAAAGATGAACTCGTGAAGGAGAAAGAGTCGACATCGTCTTCGTCGACATCCAATCGCTACTACAATGTTAGAGGTTGATAAATTCAATGGCTCTAATAATTTTGGTATGTGGCAATGTGAAGTTATGGATGTGTTGTACCAACAAGAGTTGGATATTGTTTTGGAGAATAAACCTGAAGATATTGATGACAAGCAATGGACGCGAATTAATCTTCATGCTTGTGCTGCTATTCGATCATTCCTTGATAAGGAGTTGAAATACTCGTATATGAAGGAAACTTCTGCTGAAGGAGTTTTGGACGAAATTGGAGGAGAAGTATATGACCAAGAGCGCAGAAAATCGGCTCTTCTTGAAAAAGCGACTCTTCCCAATTTCAATATCGTTCAGGTATTTCTATGCATGAACATCTCAATGATTATAATAAAATACTTGCTGATTTAGCAAACCTTGATGTGAAAATTCCTGACGAGGATAAGGCACTATGTTTGTTAAATTCATTGCCTGAAGATTATGATCATTTGACAACTACTTTGTTGTATGGAAAATCCGAGGTGAAACTTGAGGAGGTGTCTGCGGCATTGGTGAATCATGAGTGTCGTAAGAAGGACCAGATGACTCACAATCCACAAACCGAGGTACCTGGTTGTAAGGGGTCGAAAGAGGAAAGAAAATCTGGAAGCGGGGAAAATCTCGTTCAAAGTCACGAGGAAAGTTTCCTGCTAGAGATGAATGTGCCTTTTGTCGCCAAAAGGGTCATTGGAAGAAAGATTGCCCCAAATTGAAGAACAAAGAGAAGGAGAAAGCGAGTTCTGAAGCAAATGTTGTAGATGATGATTTCGAGTTCATCTGCGATGGTCACTCCGAGGAGTGGATTTTGGATTAAGGTTGCACCTATCATATGTGTCCCATTCGGGAATGGTTTTCTAGCTTCGAGGAGCTGGATGGTGGAGTTGTTTTGATGGGCAATAATAATGCCTGCAAAACACAAGGGATAGGCAAAATCTGTTTGAAGATGCATGATGGAACAGTTCGAGAGAATTGAGTGATGTTCGGTATGTACCGGATATGAAGAAGAATCTCATCTCATGGGGCTCTTTGGAATCCAAGGGTCTCAAGATCACCATGGAGGGTGGAGTTCTTAAAGCTGTGTACGGGGCACTGGTGGTGATGAAAGGTACAAGACGAAATAACTTGTATTTCTTCCAGGGGAGTACAGTTATTGGTGGAGGCTGCCATTTAGAAGCTGCTGACGCAGATAGCACAGACACCACGAGGTTATGGCATATGCGTCTTGGGCATGCTGGTGAAAAAGCGTTGCAAGGATTGGTGAAGCAAGGCTTATTGAAGGGTGCAAAGGCATGCAAATTGGAATTTTGTGAACACTGTGTGCTTGGTAAGCAAATTAGAGTGAAATTTGATACCGCTATTCACCACACTAAAGGCACTCTAGATTATGTTCACACTGATGTTTGGGGACCTTCCAAGAATGCATCTTGGGGAGGTAGCCATTATTTTGTCTCCTTTGTTGATGACTTCTCTAGAAGAATATGGGTGTACACCATGAAGCGTAAAGATGAAGTCTTAAAGATATTCCTGAAGTGGAAAAAGATGATTGAAACGCAAAGCGGTCGAAAGATCAAGACTCTAGATCAGACAATGGTGGTGAGTATAAGTCTGATCCTTTCTTGAAAGTTTGTCAAGATGAGGGTATTATGAGGCACTTCACGGTTAGGGAGACACCGCAACAGATAATGGTGACGGAACACATGAACCGTACTTTGCTTGAGAAAGTTCGGTGTATGTTGTCTAATGCTGGATTAGGCAAGGCGTTTTGGGCTGAGGCGATTAGTTATGCAAGCCATCTCATTAATCGGTTGCCTGCTGCTGCGAACGAGGGAAAAACACCCATGGAGGTATGGTCTGGTAAACCTTGTACCTGATTATAAGTATTTACACATATTTGGTTGTTCTTCTTACTACCATGTCAGGGAAAGCAAGCTGGATCCAAGAGCAAAGAAAGCTCTGTTTATGGGCTTTAGCACTGGCGTGAAGGGATACCGACTCTGGTATCCAGACTGAGAAGAAATTTGTTGTAAACGAGATGTGACTTTTGATGAGGCTGCTATGGTTAATCATAACAAGCATGAAGTCGAAATTGAAGCAACCAAGACCATGAGTAGTTCAAAGCAGGTGGAGTTACCTGAAGACTCCAGTTGCTCCAGGAAGGTCTGATGTTCAGACACTAGTCCTACAGTTGATTCTGATAATGAGGACAAGGATGATGAAGAGGAGGCACCTACCCAAGAGCCTCCACAGCAACAAGATTACATTGAAAACAGAAGATCGAGAAGGGAAATTCGGAAGCCTGCTGGTTTCCTGATATTGTGGCATATGCACTTCCCGTTATTGAAGATGATATTCCATCCGCCTACAAAGAAGCTGTCAGAAGTTCAGAGAGCGTGGAGTGGAAGAAATCTATGGATGAGGAGATGAAATCTCTTCATAAAAATGAGACTTGGAAGCTGGTTCAGTTACCAAAGGGGAAGAAAGCAATTGGTTGTAAATGGGTGTATGCCAAGAAGATGGAATCTTTGGGAAAAGACAATGTAAGATTCAAAGCCAGATTGGTAGCAAAAGGCTATGCTCAGAAGGAAGGCATTGACTACAATGAGGTATTTTCTCCTGTAGTAAAACATTCTTCTATTCGTATTTTGTTGGCTTTGGTTGCGCAGTTTGACCTTGAGCTGGCTCAACTTGATGTCAAGACTGCTTTCTTACATGGTGATTTGGAGGAAGAAATCTATATGTCTCAGCCAGAAGGTTTTAAGGTTGCTGGCAAGGAAAATTGGGTTTGCAAATTGCAGAAATCATTGTATGGCTTGAAGCAGTCTCCAAGACAATGGTACAAGCGATTTGATAGGTTTATGATCGGGCATGAGTACACAAGAAGTCATTATGACCATTGTGTATACTTTCGCAAGCTGCAAGATGGAACCTTCATTTATCTGCTTTTATATGTTGATGATATGCTGATAGCATGTAAAAGCAAAGTGGAGATTGAAAGGTTGAAGACTCAACTGAGTAATGAATTTGAGATGAAGGACTTGGGAGAAGCTCGGAAGATACTAGGTATGGAAATTGAAAGAGATAGAGCGAAGGGCAAGATTAGTCTGTGTTAGAAGCGGACTTGAAGAAGGTACTAGAGAGATTTGGGGATGAATGAAAATTCAAAACCAGTTAGTACACCTCTTGCCCCTCATTTCAAACTTAGTGCTTCCATGTCTCCTAAGACTCATGAGGAGAGTCATTACATGACTCAAATTCCATATGCAAGTGCTGTTGGTAGTTTGATGTATGCTATGGTGTGTACTAGGCCTGATATTTCACAAGCTGTTAGTATTGTTAGTAGATATATGCATAATCCAGGAAAAGGGCATTGGCAAGCTGTGAAATGGATTCTACGGTATATTCTGGGTACTGTGGATGTTGGTTTATTGTTTCAGCAAGATAAAGATTCTGGTCAATGTGTTGTTGGATATGTGGATTCTGATTACGCAGGTGATTTGGACAAGCGTAGGTCCACTACAGGTTTTGTATTCACTATTGCTGGAGGTCCAGTGAGTTGGAGGTCGATTCTGCAATCTACAGTTGCTTTATCGACTCCTGAGGCGGAATACATGGTAGTAACAGAAGCTATAAAGGAAGCCATCTGGCTTCAAGGGTTGCCTGATGACTTGGGGGTTTCAACAGGACCATGTGGATGTTCATTGTGACAGTTAGAGTGCTATTTATTTAGCAAAGAATCAAGTTCATCATGCACGTACGAAACACATTGACGTACGATTCCATTTTGTACGTGAGATTGTTGAAGAGGGAGATATTCTTCTTGAGAAGATTGGGACCGCTGACAATCCTGCTGATATGTTGACGAAGCCAGTTTCGTTGTTCAAGTTTAAGCATTGCTTAGACTTGATTGGAATTAATAAAATTTGTTGATTGCCCCTTGGGGGATTGGGAGACGACCATTGGGAGTGTTACTGTGAGAGTTTGTTACATGTTGAGCCAAGGTGGAGATTGTTGAAAGTTGGCTCAAATGTAGATGAATTTTGGAGTTGCCCATGTGAGTCAAAGTTAGTTGCCCATGTGAGTAAATGTTGGCGTGGATTGTTTGGTAGCCATCCATTTGTAAGTTTGGTAGCCAACAAATGAATAGTTGAAGCTTGCATTCACACTCTTGCATTTTTGGCTATAAATTGGAAGCAAATGGTTCCATTTGAAGCATCCCACCAAATGTTGAGTAGAAGAGAAAAATAGCAAGAAAGGCATATTGCCAAAGAGAGAAACATTTCTCTCTAATTGTTCTTTGCTTTGTATCATTGTTTTCTCTTCAATTGTTGTGAGAGTGAGACTTGGGTGTATTTGGGGCTTTGGGTTTTCTTGAGTGATAAACACTTTGTATACTCTCTTTGATTATAGTGAATTACTCCGTCGTCTATTTTGTCGTCTCCAAACTGGATGTAGGCATTGCCAAACCAGTATAAATCTTGGTGTTCTTGTTGGTGTTGTTTTGTGTTCTATTTATCTCCTGCCAGTTGTTGTTTATTTTTCACTCGCAATTAGTTGACGCTTCCGCACAACAGTAATGTCTTGTTGTTTAAAATTTGAGAAAAGTTTTGGCGGTGTAGTAGCATGGCCTCAATTTAGTTTTCGCATAGGGCTTCCGACAGTCCCTCTGTTATAGTCATTAGAATATGGCTCAAATTCTTCAATTTAGTTTCCTAGTTTGGGTTTTCTGATATTGAATTCTTTTGGACTTTCAGCTTATATCAAATGATAGATTCAGGAGTGTAGAACACAGGGTATTGGCAAATCGTGCCGGTCCAAGAGTATCTGTTGCGAGTTTCTTTACCACAGGTTTTTTAGCATTGCCACAAATCTATGGACCCAGTAAGGAGTTGCTATCAGAAGAAGACAACCTTCCAAAGTACAGGGAGACAGCTGTGAAGGAATATAATGCTCACTTCTATAACAAAGGCCTTGATGGGACCTCTGCCTTGACTCATTTCAAGCTCTGAACTTGGAGGCATAGGAGCAACTGCAATGAACAAATGGTGTCTACTAAATAACTTGGCATGAAAATATTGCTTCATACACAATACTAAGTTGATTGTTTGTTCATGCCTGATGCAGGACACAAGTCAAAGTTATAAAGTTAGATATTGTATGGTTATAGTACATTGGTTGTTTATATTCTGTTGTGAAATATTATGGATTTCCAATAAAAGTTGCAAAGGTTTTCAGCTCTTTTTACAAACTTCCATATAATCTCTCTGTTGTGGTTGGATAAAAACCTTCATGCACTGGTAAAATCATGCTTGCCAACAAAAGCAGAATTTTTTTTCTTTAACAAAAGCAGAATTCTGAGCATTATTTGCCTATACCTGTTTATAATATACGAATACGAGTGCTTTACTACTATGGAAACTTGAAGTGTTGAAGTTATTAGGATCAAACATAGACCTGTTATTAAAATTTTATAATTAATATCATATTTCCGTATACGAAAGTTGAATTGTATAATATTATCTGTCTGTACTCTGAATTGTTAACCCAAAATGAATATATTAATGTGAAAAACACAACTCTGCTAATATATTATAAAGTACTTTAACATTATCCTTGGCCTATGGTCTTTGCAAAAATATTGTTTTCTTCCCACTTCACTCATTGCAAAGTGATCTTCTTTGTTAAAAGATACACTTCTGATCTGATATCCACTAGAACATTAAGATTTAGCAGTAACCAAGATGGTAGGTACCAATACAAATGAGGTTCCAACCAATTATGACAGAAAAAGTGAACTAAAAGCTTTTGATGACACCAAGGAAGGTGTTAAAGGCCTTGTTGATGCTGGGATCACTGTGGTTCCTAGAATTTTTCATCAACCACCAGATCAGTACTCCATCAACAACAACTTTGATTCAGAAGCCACCCGGTTTAGCGTTCCAGTCATAGACCTTGAAGGCCTTGAGTTCGGTAGACCAACGAAACGCAAGGAGATTGTTACAAAAGTCGGAGAGGCATCAGAGACTTGGGGATTTTTTCAAATTGTGAATCACAGAATACCTATTGATGTTTTGGAGGAGATAAAGGATGGGGTACGTGGGTTTTATGAGCAAGACACTCAAGTGAAGAAACAGTTTTATACTCGAGATCACTTCAAACCTGTGGTCTACAATAGCAACTTTGATCTACACAGAGCACCAGCGACTAATTGGAGGGATACTTTTATGTGCTACATGGCTCCTAATCATGTTAAGCCAGAAGACATGCCAGAAGTATTCAGGTATGTGACATGGAAACTTATAATTCTCTGCTATCATTAGAAAGTTTATGATGGTATTAAATAATTTGATTCAGATTCCAACCCTCTTGATGAGTTAATTAGATGATATGATATACTTTGTCCAACTTAATGATAAGTTCAATGTAAATTGATCTCACTTCGGATATGAATCACCCATCTGGGTTTTATATATATGGGCAGACAGCATCACCAAACAAATGGTATTCTTGTGCTGAGTGGCATGCACCTAGCTAGCCCATGACAAGTGGTATTAGAGCAGGCCAAGTTCCTTATCTGTTATGGCCTGTGATGAAGGTGTATCGTGTCCGGGACGGGTAGAATGTCCCAAACAAGAATCCCATATTTTAAATAAGAATGAGCTTAATCCAAGGTTTATACATGAGTAAGTAGGTGACATCTGACAGTAGGCCATTTGCCTTTTCTAAACATAAATCAAAAGCCATTCAGCTCACCATTTGGGTTAAATGCCTGGCTCTACCATTTTTAATTGAATCATATATATATATGACAACTTCATGTGCTTTTCTGTGTTTCAACTTTTGTAGAGACATACTTATTGAGTACTCCAAGCAAGTAATGAAATTGGGGAAGTTGTTGTTCGAGTTGCTGTCGGAGGCTCTTGGGCTAAAGCCAAGTCACTTGAATGACATAGATTGTAGTTTAGGGCTTGTGCTTGTAGGCCATTACTATCCCTCATGTCCACAGCCAGAGTTAACTCTGGGGACAAGCAAGCACGCTGACAATGACTTTATCACAGTCCTTCTGCAAGATCATATTGGCGGTCTCCAGGTTCTTCATCAGAACAAGTGGATTGATGTACCTCCTGTTCCTGGGGCTCTAGTAGTTAACATTGGAGATCTTCTACAGGCGAGTACAACTATTCTTCTTCTTCTTCATTGTTTTTTTCTTTAATTGAAAGGGAGATGTTATTTATACTTCTTAAAAGGGAGTAGGCTGTAGTAGTATATACTATTATGTACCGGAATATGTCTCAAATTCTTCCATCTGGTTTCCTAGTTTGGGTTTTTTTCTTGTTCTTTTTAATTTTTTTAAGGGTTGAGTTCTTTTGGGGTTGCAGCTTATATCAAATGAAATATTCAAGAGCGTAGAGCACAGGGTACTAGCGAACAGTGTAGGTCCAAGAGTATCGGTTGCAAGTTTCTTTAGCACAGGTATGCTACCATTGGGGAGACTCTATGGACCTATCAAAGAACTATTGTCAGAAGACAACCCTCCAAAGTACAGGGAGACAACTATAAGGGAATATAATGCCCACTTCATTGACAAAGGCCTTGATGGGACCTCTGCCTTGACTGATTTTGAGCTTTGAACTTGGAGATAGAGGAGCAGTACAGCCCTCAACAAATATTTATCAGCCTCTTCTTAAAATTTTCATAAAATCTCTCTGTTGTGGTTAGATAATAATGTTCATGCAGTTGTTAAATCATGTTTGCCAACAGAAGTGGATTGTTTGTACATGCCTGATGCAGGACATATGTCAAAGTAATTAACATAGATATTTGTCTTGGCCTGCTCATTGTAAAAGTGTATTGGGAATATTTGGACTTCTTTTTTATGTCTTGTGCTCATTGCAAAGTTGCATTCTTTGCAAAAATATACACTTCTGATCTGAATCATATGTATTTAGTCTGATATCCACTAGAAATTTAAGCTTTACCAGCAACAAAAATGGTAGCTACCAATCCAAATGAGGTTCCAACCAAGTATGACAGAGAAAGTGAACTAAAAGCTTTTGATGACACCAAGATGCTGGGATAACTGAGGTTCCTTGAATTTTTCATCAACCATTGGATCAGTACTCCATCAACAACAACCGTGACTAGCTACCCAGTCAAGTATTCCAGTCATAGACCTTGTAGGCCTTGAGTCTGACAGTACAGCGAAACGCAAGGAGATTGTTGCAAAACTTGGACAGGCATCAGGACTGGGGCTTTTTTCAAATTGCTAATCATGGAATACCTGTTGATCTTTTGGTGGAGTTAAAGGGTGGGGTACGTGGGTTTTTTGAGCAAGACACTGACGTGAAGAAACAGTTTTACACTCGTGTGTACTTCAAACCTTTGGTGTACAATAGCAATCCTGATCTATACAGCGCACCGGCCACTAATTGGAGGGACACTTTTATGTGCTACATCATGTCTTCTAGCTTAGTAGGATTAGGAAACTTGAGTTTGATCTAATAGGCTAGTCTTTTGGGAAGTGGTAAGTGCTCAGCCTCCAGCGCTCAGGCAAGTACACAGTTGGTTTTTTTCATTAACCAAAAGGGAGACGTTATCTTATACTTTCTAAAAGTTGACATACACTCTTTTTACATCAATTCAATGAAAAATTGGGTTAACATTGGAGCTCTTTTGGGGTTGCTTTGCAGCTTGTATCAAACGACAGATTCAAGAGTGTAGACCACAGGGTAGTGGCAAACCGTGTCGGTCCAAGAATATCGGTGACAAGCTTCTTTACGACAGGTATGCTTCCATCGCCGAGACTCTATGGACCTATCAAAGAGTTATGATCAGAAGACAACCCTCCAAAGTACAGGGAGACAACTATAAGGGACTTTAATGCCCACTTCAATGACAAAGGCCTTAATGGGAGCTCTGAAAGTGGAGATAGAGGAGCAAATGCTGAACAAATGCTATTTTCACAGATTTGTTTTATCCTCTGAGATGATTGGTTTGTACATGCCTGATGCAGGACATATGTCAAAGTTATAAAATTGGGTTAATTGTATGCTTATCCCATTAGGCATGTATTGCTGGTTTATAATCTCTTGTGGAGAATTATGGCTTTTCAATAATAGCTGCGGAGGTTTTCATTTCCTTTTTCAAAATTTCATAATATTCATTGTGGTTAAATGGAATCCTTTATGCTCCTGCAAATCATGTTTGTCAACATGTTAGATAGAATCCGTTTTGCAAAAGCAGATTATTTCAACTTTGATATAACAACGAAGTCTGAGAAGTCTTTGAGTTATCAGGATCAAACTTAGATCTGTTACTAAAATTTTGTAATCAGTATCACATGCGGGTACGCAAACTCTTAATATAGTTAACCCAAAATAAATATATTAATGTGAAATCAACCATGATAATTTGGTCACGGATTGATTGATATTGGGGGAAATTTTGGTTGAATTCGAAATTGTGAAGTATAAGGTTACGGATTGATTGATTGTGAACGTACTATGACTTCAGATGGCAAGGTGGCAAGGAGAAGTAATCAAGATTATAGAGCCCCAAAATATATTGGTAAGCTGTTGATTTTGTTTAAATTTGGTTTGGGTTTTTTATTTGGCTTTTTTATAGACAACTTTTAGGGTTCTTTTAGAAAGGGGCAAAGTTATTTACCCAACTTTTAAATAGAAAATTGATTGATTCACGTGTTCAGGGCATTTTCATAATGTTATTATTGGTTGCTAGTGGGTTAGGGAATCTGAGTGTCCTTGGTTTGTGAGAGATCCTCGAACATGAGACCAATGTTTGTTTTTTCGGTTGAAAAATCCAAAGCCACTTATGTCTATAAATATAAACTGTAAACTTTGCGAAATGCAGTGATTAAATTTTGTGTGTGTAGAATTTAGTGACTAAAAAGATTTTTAACCCAATATTAAATTACTTCCGTTTCATTTATTTTTTTTATTTTTTGTCAAAGTTAGAAAAGAAATGAGGAAAATTCACACATCAAAGATCTGAATTATTATTAAACAATTATTACTTACTAGGGAATATTTGGACCCTTTTGTCTTGGCCTGGACTATTCGAAAGCTTCACATGCAACAAGATCATTTATATATATAAAAGCAGCTATGCGGATGTGTTACGGCATCCTTTAGTTTAAACAATGAAATACATATGAGTATGACTATTTTATATTGTCAATAATCAAGTGAACAATGAATTTTTTGATTGAATTATAAACAATGAATTTTTTGATTGAATTATGAATGTAATTTTAAAATTTCTTAAAAAAATAAAAAATCAAGTGAACGAATGAATATGAATTTTTGGCATTTTAAACGAGCTCTATGATCTTTGCAAAAGCATTGTCTTCCTACTCTACTCATTATATAGTAAAGAGTGATCCTCTTTGCAAAAATATACACTTGTGGCCTGAATCAAATCTAATCTGATATCCACCAAGCCAAGATGGTAGCTACCAACAATACAAATTACGACAGACAAAGTGAGCTGAAGGCTTTTGATGACACAAAGGAAGGTGTGAAAGGCCTTGTTGATGCTGGGATAACTGAGGTTCCTAGAATTTTTCATCAACCACCAGATCAGTATAGCAACTTTGATTCAGAAGCTACGCAGTTTAGCATTCCACTCATTGACCTTGAAGGCCTTGAGTTTGATAGTCCAACGAAACGAAATGAGATTGTTGCGAAAGTTGGAGAGGCATCAGAGACTTGGGGCTTCTTTCAAATTTCTAACCATGGAATACCAGTTGGTGTTCTGGAGGAGATGAAGGATAGTGTACGTGGGTTTTTTGAGCAAGACACTCAAGTGAAGAAGCAGTTTTACAATCGTGATCCGCTCAAACCTGTGGGCTACAATAGCAACTTTGATCTATACCGAGCACCGGCGACTAATTGGAGGGATACTTTTAGGTGCTACATGGCTCCTAATCCTGCTAAGCCAGAAGACATGCCAGAAGTATTCAGGTATGTGACAAGGAAACTTATAATTCTCTGCTATAATTGGACAGTTTATGATGATATCAATTATTTGATTTAAATTCCATCCCTGAATTTGATGAGTTAATTAGATGATATGGTATACTTTTTCCAGCTTAATTTTAAGTTTAATGTACATTGATCTTGCTTCGGAATTGGATACGAACCACCCATCTGAGGTTTATATGGATGGGTTGAAAGCATCACCAAACTAGTTGGTCTTTTGGATTAAGTTTGGTATTAAAGCAGGCCTAATTCCTTGTCTGCTATCGCCAGTGACAAGTCTATTGCGTGTTTGGGAGAGGGGTAAAATGTCCCAAACAAGAATTCCATATTGAATAAGAATGAGTTTGATTTGACCTTTATACATAAGTAAGTCGGAAAAAACTCAGCCTCCAACAGTAGGCCATTTTCCTTTTCTAAACGTTAAACAAAAGCCCTTCAGCTGAGCTTACCATTTTGGTTAAATACCTCTCACTAGAATGTTTAATTGAATTATGTATATATGACAACTTCATGTGCTTTGCTGTTTTTCATCTTTTGTAGAGACATACTTACTGAGTTTTCCAAGCAAGTAATGAAATTGGGGAAGTTGTTGTTCGAATTGCTGTCCGAGGCGCTTGGGCTAAAGCCAAGTTACTTGAATGACATAGATTGTAGTTTAGGGCTTTTGCTTGGAGGGCATTACTATCCCTCATGTCCACAGCCAGAGTTAACTATGGGGGCAAGCAAGCATACTGACAATGTCTTCCTCACAGTCCTTCTGCAAGATCATATTGGTGGTCTCCAAGTTCTTCATCAGAACAAGTGGATTGATTTGCCCCCAATGCCTGGGGCTCTAGTGGTTAACATAGGAGAACTTCTACAGGCAAGTACAACTTTTCTTCTTCTTCATCTCTTACTAGTATTGTATTAGACATGACTCATATTCTTCCATCTGGTTTCCTAGTTTGGTTTTATTTTTAATAAATAAAATTTATGGTTGAGTTCTTTTGGGTTTGCAGCTTTTATCAAATGATAGATTCAAGAGTGTAGAGCACAGGGTATTGGCAAACCGTGTAGGTCCAAGAGTATCAGTTCCATGCTTCTTTACCACAGGTATGCTAACATTGAAAAGACTCTATGGACCCATCAAAGAGTTATTATCAGAAGACAACCCTCCAAAGTACAGGGAGACAACTATAGGGGAATATACTGCCCACATCAATGACAAAGGCCTTGATGGCACCTCTGCCTTGACTCATTTTAAGCTTTGAACTTGGAGATAGAGGAGCAGTGCAGCCCTTAACAAAATATTTAGCAGACACCATTTGTTTATTGTAGCTGCTCCAATTCTTTTTTAAAATTTCATAAACTGTCTCTGTTGTGGTTTGGTAATAATCTTCATGCACTTGTAAAATCATGCTTGCCAGCAAAAGCAGGTTTTTAAGAGTAATATGCCTGATGCAGATATCTGCAAATCATGTTTGTGAACATATCAGATGGAATCCTGTTTCAAAAGCAGAATTTTTCAACTATGATGATGTATTGAAAAGTCTTGAAGTTAATAAAATTTTATAATTAATATCACATGTCGGTACGCAAAATGAATATATTAATGTCATAATTTATTAAAATTATTTTTGTTCTATTTCAACTTTCAACAAATTACTTTTAAACATATTTTACTTACTAGAATATCCGGACCCCTTTGTCTTGGTCTGCACTCTTCAAAACCACCAAGTTCAACGAGGAGTTCATTTTTATAAGATTAGCTTGGAGGATGTGTTACGACATGCTTTAGTTTAAACCAGAAAATACACATAAGTCAAAGAATGAATATATTTTCCGCATTTTCAACTTCGCACTTTGCTGTATGATCTTTATAATAAAATGATCTTCTTTGCAAAAATATGCACTTCTGGTCTGAATCAAATCTAATCTGATATCCATTAGACCAAAATGGTAGCTACCAACACAAATGAGGTTCAAACAAATTATGACAGACAAAGTGAGCTAAAAGCTTTTGATGACACCAAGGAAGGTGTTAAAGGCCTTGTTGATGCTGGTATAACTGAGGTTCCTAGGATTTTTCATCAACCACCAGATGAGCACTTCATTGACAACACTTCTGATTCGGAAGCCACCCAAACCCAATTTAGCATTCCAGTCATAGACCTTGAAGGCCTTGCGCTTGATAGTCCGACGAAACGAAAGGAGATTGTTGCAAAAGTTGCAGAGGCATCAGAGACTTGGGGCTTTTTCCAAATTGCCAATCATGGAATTCCTATTGGTGTTCTGGAGGAGATAAAGGATGGGGTGCGTGGTTTTTTTGAGCAAGACACTGAGGTGAAGAAAGAGCTTTACACTCGTGATCACTTCAGACCTGTGTTCTATAATAGCAACTTTGATCTATATAAAGCACCAGCGACTAACTGGAGGGATACTTTTATATGTTACATGGCTCCTTACGCAAAGAAGCCAGAAGACTTGCCTGTAGTATGCCGGTATATGTCACAACGAAACTTATAGATAATTCTCTGCTAGAATTTGTAAGTCTATATGATAATATTAATTAGCTTGACAGCTTCATATGTGTTTAAACTTTGTAGAGACATTCTTATTGAGTACTCCAAGCAAATAATGAGGTTGGGGAAGTTGTTGTTTGAGTTGTTGTCAGAGGCTCTTGGGCTGACGCCAAGTCACTTGAATGACATAGATTGTAGTGAGGGGCTTGTGTTTCTGTGCCATTACTATCCTGCTTGTCCACAGCCAGAATTAACTCTGGGCACAAGCAAACATGCTGACAGTGACTTCCTCACAGTCCTTCTGCAAGATCATATTGGTGGCCTTCAAGTTCTTCACAAGAACAAGTGGATTGATGTGCCCCCAGTGCCTGGGGCTTTAGTGGTTAACGTTGGAGATCTTTTACAGGCAAGTAGAACAATTATTTTCTTCATCTAAACAAAGATGAAACTACAGTAGCTATAGTAACAGTTATTGTAAATCACAAAAATCAGGCTTATTTCACCATCTAGTGATTAAAATTGAAGAAACTTTTTGGTGGTGCATATAGTATTATTGTCCTGGAATATGTGTCGAATGCTTCGATTTATTTTCCTACTTTGGGTTTTTTTTATAAAGATGATGAACTCATTTCGGGTTGCAGCTTATATCAAATGAAATATTCAAGAGTGTAGAGCACAGGGTACTGGCAAACCGTGTAGGTCCAAGAGTATCTGTTGCGAGCTTCTTCACCACAGGAATGTTACCATTGAAAAAACTCTATGGACCCATCAAGGAGCTATTATCAGAGGACAATCCTCCAAAGTACAGGGAGACAACTGTGAAGGACTATAATGCCCACTTCAATATCAAAGGCCTTGATGGAACCTCTGCCTTGAATCATTTCAAGCTCTGAACTTGGACACAGAGGAGGAGCACAATGAACAAATGATCTCTACTAAATAACTTGCATGCATGACACTGTAAGGTTATTGTTTGTACATGCATGATGCAAGTATAATCTGTTGCGGAATAAGATGGCTTCTCAGATTTTTATGATATTCTCTTGTAAAATCTTGTTTGTCAACAAAAGCAGAGTTTCAACTATAACCAGATTTAATGCAACGCAAGCCAATCTTAGAAAACCTGCAAGTTCACTGAGTTGTTCATTTTTTAGATGAAGCTACACGTTTACCAATCTGGCAAAAATTCAAAGCTAGATTAGTGATGGAGAGTGGGCCACATCTCTATGACCCAATATTGTTTAACTATTTCCTTTCTTTTCACTGCTTATCTTGGGTCTCTTTGTCTTCTTCCTTCTCTTTGTTTACAACTCTGTGTTTTTTTTACCAGCTATCTGTCTGTACAATGTCTCTGTTTTCTCTGTTTCTAGTGGGAGAAGGAAAAAAAGAGACACCCATGATCAATTCAATCTATGCTTTCCGAATTAATGCAACTTTAAAAAACAGAGAGCAGATAAACAAGGAAGAAATATCTGTGAAATCAATCTCAAGCTAGAAAATCCAGAAATTTGATATGGGAGAAAACTTGTTCTCTCTAGCTTCTTGAGCACACTTTCTCTACTGGCTTAGCCAAAACTAGGAAAGCCACGCATATAAAAGTGAGTATGTGGCTTCATCCTTACAAAATAAAGTAGAATTAATGCAACCAAAAATAAGACAAGTTTCTGTCCAAAATGTTTCAAGACCTATTTGACAGAAACTTATCTACACTACTATTACAACAAGGACATTAACATAATTTTAACAAAAGCATTATCTTCTGATATCAGCTGCCTTGGGACCACTTCTTATCCTTAGAGTTGGATCCATCCTCTTATCACCTTAAAGGCTACGCACTCTTCTGCTTTTTTTCTCTATATTCTGGTTGATCCTCAACCACCTTTTATGATCCTAAACAAAATTAAGAAAATGTTTGCAGAAGACGATCATGAACTTGAGGCTAACAGTGACCGCATGAGTGAGTTAAAAGCATTTGATGCGACAAAAGCTGGCGTCAAGGGACTGCTCGATACAGGTCTCACAAAAATCCCAAGTATTTTCTACTCTTCATCACGACCAAGCTTCGACGAAAATAAGCTGCAAAGTGATGATGTCCAGTTCAGTGTTCCAATCATTGATCTCAGAGGCATCCAAAACGACGCAGTTTCACGTGCCCGTGTCGTAGAGAAAGTTCGACATGCAAGTGAGAAATGGGGTTTCTTTCAGGTGGTGAATCATGGAGTTCCTGTTGATATTTTGGATCAGATGATCGATGGCCTACGCGGATTCCATGAGCAGGACAGTGAGGTTAAAAAAGAGTTCTATTCGAGGGACTTTGGGAAGAAGGTGTATTATATGTCCAACTATCATTTGTACCAATCTTCTGAAGCTAACTGGAGGGATACGTTTGTGTGTTATGTGGCTCCTGATCCACCCAAACAAGAAGAATTGCCATCCGTGTGCAGGTAAGCATGGCACTAGTCTAGGCCTTTACTTTTGCCATATCTGCTTTAATTGATCATCATGTATCTAAATAGAAGATGCTACAAATTTAACTCTCATCTAATATAAGGGGTGATCTCTTGGGGTATGCTCTCTTGGATATGAGGGATGTTCATTATTCTATCTATTTAGTGGAAAACTCATGAATTTTCTACTCGGGGCGGGAAAATACAACTTGTTGTCTACCTTGGTCTTCTTAGGCATTTCATCGAGCACATTGCCCACAATATTGAGATCATGTTTACTTATAAGGAATGAAGTTAAGAATCAAGAAAGTTATGAATATGGTAGCATGACCATAGTTTTCAAAAAATCATACAAAATTTTACCTGCAGGGCTAATTATGTGCATTTGTCGTCTTTTACAAAGGCGTGCTTTCGTAACTTGATAAATGAACTTCATGAGCCCTCTTGATGACTTGGGATGCAGAGAAATAGTGAATGAGTACTCAAAGCAAGTGATGGATTTGGGATCTACTTTGTTTGAGCTGCTTTCCGAGGCTCTTGGGCTGAACCCAAACCAACTTGAGGACATGAATTGCGGTGAGGCGCTTCTTCATCTGGGCCACTACTACCCAGCATGCCCTGAACCAGAATTGACTATGGGCACTAGCAAGCACACAGATGGCTCCTTCATCACCATACTTTTACAAGACCAAGTGGGCGGTCTCCAAGTGTTACATGAGAATCAATGGGTTAATGTGCCTCCCAAGCAAGGATCTCTAGTTGTCAACATTGGAGACCTTATGCAGGTATGTTTTTTTTATATATTTTTATACAAATTACAAGCGATATTGGAGAGGGGGAAATTGAGCCTAGAACTCGAATGCAGAAGTAAATACTCTTAATCACTTGAATTACACTTAACGTCTTTTAATAAACTTAAAATCTTCTGCTAATCACAAATGACAAGTTTATTAGTGTGGATCATAGAGTTATAGCAAAGAATGTAGGTCCAAGAGTTTCTGTGGCAAGTTTTTTCAGGCCATACGTTCTGACAGGGAATTCAAAAGTTTATGGACCAATCAAGGAATTGCTATCAGAAGATGTTCCCCAAATTTACCGAGAAACTGATGTTAGAGATTATATGAAGCATTACCTCTCATAAGGTCTAAAAGGGACCTCCGCATTAGAACATTTCAAGTTGTGAAGTTGATGTCATGGAGTTGCTAACTATTAAGTTATATTGGTCACTAAAACTGTGACTGTTCACTTTTTATTTATTTATATATATATATATAATTTTATAGCAGCATCAATTTCATTAATAAAATAACATTACAATCACATTTCAAGAACTATTGTTCACTTGATAAATAAACCTTTTTAATTGAAATAATGTAACATAATATATATTTTGGTTGTGTGAAGTAATATAATATGACCCTATTTGGTGGGCTGAACTAGATGGGACTTTTCCAATTAAAATGGGCTATAGTCATGTCAGTTGTTTGATGAGTCTAAAATGCACTTCGGACTGGTTGAGACGATTCCGAATACTAATCCATCATACGATGGTTTTGTAAACCCAAGTGGAATCATGGGTTTTGAAGACACGCCCAAAAACCCAAATTTGCCCAACAGAAATTTCACATAATCTTTGCACTTGAACTCCGAGTCCTTCGCCAATCGTACCAGAGCCTTCTATCAAAGGCAGAGGCAATGAAGGCCCTGAATCACAACGTCGACCTAATCAAACCCATCAGAGAAATTCCCCGTGACACACTCTCTTCGTGACGAAATTCACAAGCTAGAAGCTTCTATGAGAAAAAGTAAAGATGGGTTCCCTTTAAAAATCGATGAGGAGTAATCAAAAGAGGTGTTTTAAAATGAGGTTCAAGGGTTGAAAGAGAGACAGGTTTTTATTGAAGTGCTTAAAACCTAAGCAGCTTAGATTTCTCAAAATTGGGCCCAATCTAGTGTAGCTTTAGCGGCGAACAAAACAACTCATAGGAGTCCAGCCCAATCCAATACTCCAAATCAAATCCTAATCAATCCAATTTGGCCCACCTGATAGGGCCTATATGTTAGATAATCTCATCCCCACTCCCCGCCACCTCCACCCCCCAGGATGTGGCAAGTACTAATACCATGAAAGCTGAAATGTAAAAAATACATGATTTGCAGGTTGAAATACAAGTCATAATGACCTTTTATAGGTAATAACATAATTATAAATTTTTTTAACTAAGCATTTCATTTTTAAATGGATAAAACAATAATGTTATGCAACCAACAACATATGTGAGTTAGGTTAGTTGGTTAAGGTAGTGTGCACATTCTCTTGCACCTGAATTTGATTCCTCTCCTTGTAACATTAGAGTAATTTAGAATATCGTCTTGTAAAAAAAAAAAAGTTATGCAACTAATATGATTAAAAATTCATCGCCATTTTCTCTACCTAATAAAAATAAGGGAGATTCACTATTATGAGTGCAGTTTTCCTCTTACCATTTCTCATGATCCCACATGTTACCTATCTAACTTTTTGACATATGTCCTTCCATTTAACTCTAAATTAACAGTGTTAAGTTTAATTAAATTAAAAAATGAAAACTAAAAATTGAAGGCAAAAAAAGACCCAAGAGCGAACTCCCTCCCATCACCCCTAATCCTCAGCAACCCCAAACCAGCTGCAGGAACCCCATCTCCTTCTCACCGCCAGGAAGCCTCCTTTTCTCAACCTCTCTCTCTCTCTCTCTCTCCCCTTTGATTTCTCTGCTTCCCTCTCGATCTCCCTCTCTTTCAAAGAAGAGCAGTGCTCAATTGACGTTTCCTTGGGATAAATCTGATGAACAAACCCCTGGCGGATCTGATGAACTTGGTCTAGAGGCGCAAAAACAAAGACAAGGTTTTTGCTAAATAGATGAGGCAAGGAAATGGAGTTTGTTTTTTCAAATAAATTTTATTATGTTGAAATAAAGTTAACAATGTTAAATTTCTGTTAAGTCATGTAACACGTGTCAAAAATATAAGAAGAGAAACATGGGGGCACAGGGGAAATGGTAACAGGAAAACTGCACTCCACTATTATACCTAATATAGGAGCTCAAATTATAAAAGAACCCTATATGAAATGGACTTTAGAAACACACCAAAAGCTCATTTACAACATAACAAAAAATTTTTTTAACTTCTTTTAAATTACAAAACTACCATTGATTTCTTAAAACAAACCCAACCCCAAAACCTCATAAAAAAACCCAAAACACTTAATAGGGCATCAAAGTAATTTAATAATCAAATTTAAATTCAATAGGGCCAGTTGTTATTTTTTGGGTTTGTTTATAAAAATTAAATGGTGTATGGTTTATTTATATTATTAGTGCTAAAAATGGATATATGACTAAATATCTCTAAAAAGAATATGTTGGCAGGCTGCATGCACAATAGAAGGGTCCAAGAGACTAACACTAGACCAAAAGAATAACTAGGAAATAATTTTCGTGGAACTTATTTGGAAGTTGGTTGAAAGAGAAAATTCCTCAATGACAATAACTTCTTGTCAGTTTTTCTTCTAGTCCAATATCTTCTTGATAAACCCTAATAACTTCTTGATTTCCTTAAACAAACTCAACCCTAAAACCTTATAAAAAAAGCCCAAAACACTTAATAGGGCATCAAATTTAAATTCAATAAGGCCAGTTGTTATTTTTTGGGTTATTTTCCTGGGTTTGTTTATAGACATTAAATAGTATAGAGTTTATTTATATTATTAGTGATAAGAATGAATATATGACTAAATCTCCTTTTAGGCTGTAGTCACAATAGAGGGGTCCAAGAGGCTAAAGATAGACCAAAAGAATAACTGGGAAATCATTTTCGTGGAATTTATTTGGAAGTTTGTTGGAAGAGAAATTCCTCTCTGACAATAACTTCTTGTCAGCTTGTGAAGGAAAAGCCTTCAAGTTTGAGTGGTCACAAATTGGCTGCCCCGGATAGCAAACTGATGCTGTCACCTTCTAATTGAATGGTCAAAGTTCCTGGTCACTGGCTGAAATTGCAATTGCCAGATTTTATGTGAATAATTTTATAAGATTGTTTGAAAATAAATTGCTGGGGAAAAGATTTCTTGGCACCAGGTATTGATATTTGGTTGCTGGTTTTGTTTGGTTGATATTATTATTATAACCAATAATTCTTCGAATACGTGTATTTATCCCATGCATATCGTATCCAACAACGCATGCGATATAGGATACGGACCTAAATCGGATTGGGACTAAAGTATAAACAATTTGCAGAAGTCGGCTCTTTCATTTAGTCCTCAATCAGAAAAGGTTTTATTTGGATAGGGCTATTTTTTTTATGCTTGGATTGTTTAAGGGGTTGTTCAATCTTCTTCTTGAAGTGGTATTGGGTGCTGTAATTCGTGATCATCACGGTTGACATTTCAAATGAGTCTATTTTTAGGACATTCTTCTCACCATTATTATGCCACGGAAGAATGAGACTAGGGATGACCTAAATTCCTGTCAGGTTTCCGGCCCTAATGGGAGAAGATTTGAAGGGAAATCAGAGGTAGGTATGGGGATCCCTGAATTTTAAAAGTCCCCGGTCAGGGATGGGGCGGGAATGATATTGTTATCCTGATTTCCTCTAACCCGGCCTAATAAATAATATATTTATTTTTAAGTAATGTATAATATAAAATAATATAACCATGTATGATTATGATATAATAAATAACTATATGGTAAAATATTTATTTAGTTTTGTCATGTTTGATCATTCCTGGCATTGAATTCAGACTTTGGGATGAATGACTTATCTTCTTGGGAATTCCTGTGGAGCCTATAAATACTGCTGCACATTGTTGGACAAAAGCACTAATCAGTTCTTCCTACAAACTTCCTTGAGCTTTGTTCCCCATCATCCTCCTATATATCTCCTTATACTCCTCTTCTGCTTCTACTTTCTAATTAGCGAAGGGCTTTTACAGTTTTATACTTAAGAGTCTATTTGTTAATCATGTACATTGTTTTGATCCAAAAAAAGAAAAAAGAAGAAAAAAAATGGTGGCCGTAACCAGAGCAGATGAGAGGCTGGGAAGTGGTACCAAACTCAGTATCCCAACCATTGATCTTAAGGGCATCGATAGCAACTCAGTTTTACGAACTGAAGTTGTCGAGAAAATTCGAGATGCATGTGAGAATTGGGGTTTCTTTCAAGTTCAAAACGGAATACCTGTTGAAGTTTTGGAGAGGATGGTGGATGGGATGCGTGAGTTCCATGAGAAGGAGAATGAGCTTAAGAAACAGTTGTGTTCAAACTCAAAGGATTCTGGGAACAAGGACCAGTATATGTCCAACAATCGCTTTTTCAAATCTTCACAAGGAAACTCGAGGGATTCGTTTGTGTGCTATATGCCTCCTGATCCAACCAAACCAGCAGACGAATTACCCTTAGTGTGCAGGTATGGTTGGAGAAATTTTCTTTGTGGTGGTAACATGGTAACATGGTGGTGTTACCATGTATTATAACATGAATGAATGAGGACTTCATACCTGGTACAATATTAATAATATATATATATATATATTGTAAAAGGGTATATTGGTAACATCACAAGACGGGTTTTGCATTTGTACGTCGAAAAAAATTTACGTTTGGCATCCCATATTGTTTAGAGATGGATATGTAATCCGTGGTTCTGATTTACATAGTCTACCCAATCTCTACATGCAAGATAATAGATGTCTTGTGAGAAAAAATTTCCTTATAATACATAACTACATGGAAGTTGATCCTCTTTTATACATAAACTAAAATCTGTACTATATATGACTTCCCCTGCATGGTTAGTTTATAATTGCACCTTTTAGTGTTTTACCATTCCTTTCATCATTCGGTAAATGAAATTGATGAGGGAAGTTGATAACTTGGAGTTGCAGAGATATAGTGAATGAGTACTCAAAGCTAGTGAAGGATTTGAGATTTACTTTGTTTGAGTTGCTTTCCGAGGCTCTTGGGCTTAAGCCAAACCAACTTAAGACGCGTACATGGATTCTGTTGAAGGGCTTTCTATTATGGGTCACTACTATCCACCATGTCCTGAAACAAAATTGACTATGGGCACCGGCAAGCACACTGATGGCAGCTTCATCACCGTACTTTTACAAGATCAAGTGGGTGGCCTCCAAGTTTTGTATGAGGATCAATGGATTGATGTTCAACCCATCCGTGGAGCTCTTGTCGTCAACGTTGGAGACCTTCTGCAGGCAAGCTCATTATTACAATTAGATAACCAAATTTTTCATTGCATGAAATCTATCAATACCAAAGAATAAAAAAGATTATATATATTAAGTTTTAATAAACTTATGTGTTGTTTTTGTGCAGCTCATCTCAAATGACAAGTTTATTAGTGTTAACCACAGAGTGATCGAGCAGAGTGTAGGCCCAAGAGTTTCTGTGCCAACCTTTTTTAGACCACATGCAGAAAATGCAAAAGCTTATGGACCAATCAAGGAGTCGTTATCAGAAGAAAATCCCCAAATCTATCGGGAAACTAATGTTAAAGATTATCTGAAGCACTACCTCTCGGAACTGGTAAAAGGGAACTCCGCATTAGATAATTTCTGAAGAATAATAAAAGCCCTTTCCTTTTGGTTCTAGGTACCATTGTTGTTTCACTGTCATCGTGGCCAACACCGGTCCTATGGCTAGGATTTTTATTTTTCAGTGTTGGTTCGTCTTATTTGTGGTCTCAAATTGTCTGTCTGAGTTAATTATTGTTATGACGTGTTGCTCTTCCAATAAAAGCACTTTTGGAAACAAAGAAGATACAGGTGTGTTTGATATGGCTCACTAAACTGGACTATGCTAAATAAGCCTTGAAACC